>PVIU01019940.1:0-35155 GCA_004026605.1 Ondatra zibethicus
TTGCTAAAAGCGGATTTCCAAGTAGTGCACTAAGAGCAAGCAAAGCAAAGGGCAGGGTTTTTCTGTGTTTGGAGAGTGAGGATTAGGGTCTCAGATCTTGTCCAGTCCTCTGTCACTGTTAGCCCTCAGCTCTCTACTTTGACCCTGCTTTAGTCTAGTGACAGAACTGACTCATTTAGGAGCTGAAGGCCGGCAATTCAGAAGCAAAGGGTACTACTACAGAGGTACAAGAGGCCAGCCCAAATCTTAGAATTGTTTTGGGTTTCTCTAGGTTAGGAGCTAACCATTTCTTTGATTCTTTGATGTGACCTTTTGCTCCCTCCCAGCACCTAGCTTGGTGCTGTGTACATCATAAGCCCAGGTATAAGTCGTCTGTGAAGCTGCACATCAGTGCCTAGAGGACACTAGTCTGAGAGGTAGAGCTCCGTCTCTGTCGCCACCTCTGCGTGACTTTGAGACAGTTACATTTTCCTATTGTCTGCTCATTTTCACCCTCTTAAAATGTAAGGATGTAATTACATAGTATCAGATATAGAAAGGCCCTTAGAAGTCATCTATTTTCCCCTTCCAAACTCCTCCTGAGGAAACTGGGGCAGGAGAGGAATGATGTGCCCAAGGTCATGGGTGGAGTCAGGACACAAACTGATCAAGTGTAGTCTCTCTTATATACTGTACTCTCCCTACTTGTGTTACGAAATTCAATTGCAGCTTATATCTGGTAAAATTTTTCAGTGGTGCTACCTGGGGGTATCTTTCCACATTCTACCCACACATGCACAGTGCACATATGTTTACATGTGATAACAACTCTCTTTTACCCACAAGGAGTCTGCAGTAGTTGAAGAAATCATGGCTAGAAAAGTCTCTTGTACACTGGGAAGGCTCTCAGCAGTTAACCAGCCAGGTGTAGTCCAATGCGAGTCAGCAAGCCTTGGCCCAGTCACTATATTCATGTACTGAAGTCATACACTGTATTCATGCACTGAGTGCATATGTTTATAGGGCTCTCCCAAATTCACCCAGGTGCATAGTCTCAAGCACCCTCTTCTGTAAATGCTCTCTCTCCTCTCCTGAGTACACATGGACTTCTAAATGGCTGCTCTTTTGTTTTCTGTTTAGTTTTGTTCCTTTAAGATTAAGGTCTCATTGTGAAGTCCAGGCTGCCCTTGAATTCACTATATATCTCCAGGATGGCCTTGAATTCATGGCAATCTACCTGCCTGAGCCTCCAAGTCCTGGGATAGGTGACCAGCAACCAGCTCTGTGTGGCCGTTTGAACACCCGTTCTGGTGACAGTAAGCTTTACAACTCACCACACAGCCTTGCACTCATGTACACAATACATTCTCCTATATGCTTGCTCAGAACCCAGGCCTTCTCTGCCCCATGCCTACTCATAGCATCTCATTCTTCTGGGAATCGGCCTGGAAGGATATAGGGCGTATGTGTGACAGTGATTCAGTATTTCCACTCCTATCTTGCAGGACATCTCTGCTTTTTCCATTCCTTTGCCCTTATCTCTACAAACAGATACCAATCACATGCACTGGGTACTGCTTGTGAGAGGGGCAAGGGGAATGTGGAGAATTTGAGTATACACAAATGTATACAAATTTTAAGAGCTAGGAAAGGACTTCTGGATCCCATCTCTGCATTCCAGAGGTTAATAAACCAGTCTCTGGTGAGTGTATGTATGTTTACATTAATGTGTACATATAAGCTATGTGTATGGAGTCACCTCCCAATGATTGAATCCAAAAAATTATGACATAGACTCTGATCATGAGAAAACTGCTTTAAGGGAGCAGGGCAAAGCTCTCTGTCTCAAAGATAGAGGGATTCACTTCCTGGGCTCTCTGAGCAGAGGTCTTCAACCAAGTCAATTGTATCAGCTGAGTAGTGAGTTTTGACTCTCAACCTGTGTGAACAACCATACTGTGGGGGGTTGTCCCTGCATGGTTAATTGTGAGTCCCTGATGCTGACTTAGGCCCCAGAGTTTGGAGTCAAGGGCCCATGGACTGAAGCAAGAAATAGGTGGTGGGAAGTTTATTGGTCTAGAAGGAGTTCAAGAGGAACTGTGGGTACTCGGGAAAGCTTTCTGGGAGACAAGTGGGCAGGGAAGAAAGCAATGGCTAACTGCCTGCCATATCTAAGTCAATCAGCCTTCTTGGGCCAGTCGCTTCCTTAATGGAATTGCCAAGGAACTGGTAAATAAGAGCCTGGCACATGGATCCAGATCTAAAGGACTGGTCTACTGAGGAAAATAACATGGAAATTCCAGGGAAAATAAAGCTGGAAGCAAGAGAAGATGGAAGTAGAGATCCAGGCATTTTCCCCCCCGGATATAGGAGTTGGGAGCAAATGGTGATAGATGCTGATAAATGAGAACGAAAGATGTTGCTAGTTTTGTTAGTGTTGGAAATGGAACCCAGGGCCTTTTATAGACTAGACAAGTGCTCTGCCACTTAGCCTGAGACCTTGGAACTTTCCTGTGGAAGTTCCACTTGGATGTTCATGATGCAGTCAGAAAGAGCAAGTATTTAGAGTGAGAAGGGATGTTGTTAATCCTTATATCTATTTGATCCACTACTACTGGCTAGCATTTATAAAGTACATGCTGTAGGGTCCATACTGCTCCAAGTCCTTCCTATATAATAACTCAGTGTACCATAACTATTACACTGTAAGACAGTACTGTCATCACTATCATCTTCATTGGACTGAAACTCAGAAATTTGAAGAAATTTACCCAAAGTGACACAGCCATTATGTGTGTCACCACATAATGGCCACCTTGGACATTTCAATCCAGGTAATTTAGTTCCAAAGCCTGCTGTAGTCATATATAATCCAGGCCCCTGTTTCTCTGCCTACAAAACTTGAAGGTCGGATTGGTTACTGAGTCTTTCCTACACTGGTACTTTCATTATCAGAGTTTTATACACACACATGCACACACGCATGCACACACACACAAACTTCAAGGTCAAATGAAATATAAAATACTGCTTTCAAAATGTCAGTAATTTCCACTCCAGTTCCCTTGGGAGGAAGGAATGGAGCCCGGGCTCAGGGAAAAGCGCCTATATTGGTGACTGTTCCTCCCAGTAGCCCCTAGGGCCCAAGAACAGCTGGAGACCCAGGAAGCTATGGAAGCCAGGGTTTGGTTTATGTTTCCAAATCACTGGCGACAATAACAAGGAGCAGCAGCCAGATGGCCTGTGCTGGGGTTTGGAGTCAGAGGTTTCCTGGGTGGGTAGGGAAGGGCATTCCTCAATCCCATCTCTCTGTCTAACCGTTCGGTGGCCACCTGGGCCTCTGATGCCAGGGAGCATACAGTTGGGCCAGTGGGCGGTTCTGGGGCTGGGGCTGAGGCTTCCAACACACTGAAAGAAGGTGTGTACCTGGAGAATGGAGTCGAGGCCCTGGGAATGGTCACTGGCGAACCTCTCTAACCTTCCCTCTGCCCTGAGCTGGATCACCTACAGAGACCTGGAGGGCAGAAAGTGGCTCTGATGAGGCAGTGACGTAAGGGGAAGCAAAACACCCAGCTTCTGCCTCTTTATCTTTCCCCATGCCTCAGTTTCCTTATCTACAACACAGGGAGGAATACACTTCCTACTTCATAATTGATCGCAGGGACGACATGTGAAAAAGGCTGCCACATTAAATATGAATCAATATGAAGTTAGAAGACTTCATGGTCTTGGGCCCTCAGTTGTCTCTCTTAGGAAATATAGGAAACTTAGACCTACCAGTCCCTTCCTTCTTCCCTTGGCTTTGGGGATCCTGTTGCTGATGGCATCTTGGGAAAGCAAAAGGATGGTAGGAAACACGGATGTTATCACCTTGGATTTCAGGAAGTGAGTTGTTCAAGCAGTCTCGTAGTCTTCATGTCCCCAAGTCTCTCAGCCCACCTCTGGTTACAGTTCAGGGCCTGGAGAAGAGGCTCCCCTCACACTGGAAACACTGTATTGATCCCTGCTCCCTCTAAGGTCGCTCTGCTCTTCCTAAAAAGATTCCCAAGGTTTTGGCAGGAAGGAGCATCTGTGTTGACTGGTGGGAAAGTCAGATCTTTGGGACAGGACATTCCTGAGATTATCTAGGGAACCCCTGGGGGTTGCAGCTTCTCCCTGACTCTCATCCATGACTTGGCTGTTAGCCTGCTAAGGCAACACTGTAGAGGGAGACTGGAGATGAATAGAGGGAAGGGGGTCAAAATGTGGAGAGCCAGGGCCTGGTGAGGGGTTAGGGTGGAGGAAGAAGGAAGCCCTAACAGAACTGGAGGGGGCTGTGGCCAGCTCAGCAGAAATTACTGTTTGTGTTTGTGGCGGTGACTTATAGAATGATTGGTGACCCCGAGGCTATAGGTCAGGGAGCTTTTTGGGTAGTGGGTGACTAAACAGGAGGTCACAGTACTCCAAAGGATAAGAACAGACATTCAGTTCTCCCGAGAAACCATAATCTCCAAGCTCGTATGGGACAACTAGCAGTCTCAACGAGAAGACAGGAGGATGGGTCTTCTGGTGATTCCTAGTGCTTGCCTAGCATGCAGGAAGCTCTTGATTCCACCCAGAGTGTGGCACAAAGCCAGATATGGTGACATACCCCTGCAATTGCAGCACTCAGGAGCTAGAGGCAGGAGGGTCTGGTGTCCAAGGTCATCTTTGGTTACATAGTGAGTTTGAAAGCAGCCTGCACTACACGAAACCCTGTCTCAAAAACAAAAAGGGAGAGGTTGTCTCAGAAGGAGCTCTACAAGAGCCTTTTAGAAGTATTTCTTCTATTGCTCTCAACCAACTAGAACTGTCCTTCTCTTTCTGTTATATGGAAGGGGAAGAATTGCTAGGCCCAATCATTATAGGAGGCAGCAAGCCAGAGGCCCAGCAGAGGTTTGGCTAGTCAAACGTGCAGGGTGAAGTCTAGAGTGTGCTTCTTAAAACCAGCTCTCCACTGCCGAGATCTAGATCTTCCACCATCATCAGACATTACATTTTGAACACAAGTGCATGTTGCCAGGACACTGGCATGGGGTTAAAAAGTGGAGCCATGACAGAAGTGTTCCAATGTAGGATTTAGTGACGAGCTCAGTCCAGCCCCAACCAACATGCCATCTACCCTGTACCCAGCTGTTGCCACACTAAACTGTGAACTTGTCTAAGGACCCAGCCTGTGTCTCAGTCGCTCATATCCAGTGAGAGCCTGGCCCATTTCAGCACCCATTCCAGCCCTAGCAACTTCACTGAGTATAGTATACAACACACACACACACAGACACACACCTCAGAGCCTGTCAAATTCATGCACCCACCTCCCAGCTGAAAGACTTTGGGAGTATGAACCTAGAGCTCTAGTGGGGCAAGGAGAGCTTGCTTTCCACAGTAACCATAGTCTGTGGTGGCAAAAGAGCTGGGGTTTGGCCTGGGGGTGGTGAGGTCCCAGTGTGAAGGGAGGCGGGCCAGGCCATGAATAGGGCTCTGTGTGGCCAAGTCGAGAGGACTGGGGGAGGCTGGAATGTGAAGAACGTGCTCTCATGACTGTGGCCTGAGGCCTGGGTCTGTAGCACAGGGTTGATCAGGGGTGACAGAATGGCGGGGGGCGACAAAGGTGGAGCAGGAAGCTGAGAGACCAGGCAGTGAAAAGACAAAACAACAACTTTCCAGGTCTTCCCTCAGATAGCATGGCAGGGACTGTGGAGGGCCTGTAGGCTGGCCAGAGAGGGTGCTAGGAGCAGAGAATTTGGTTCCGTGCATATGGCTGAGAGTTCTCTGGGTCTGGATGAAGCCTGTTGATAGCTTTTGCAGTTTCTATCCAAACTGTCTCAGACCTTCCTACTATTACTATCCACCCAGCAACCACCTTCCTGCTTTTCACTTAGGTGCTCTCTCTCTCTCTCTCTCTCTCTCTCTCTCTCTCTCTCTCCCGTCAATCTATTTCTCTTCCTATTTTTCTTTGTTGGGAGGACTCTTAGTACTGTAGTTCATTTGTAGCTCACGACTACAGGAACAACATCTTCAGATGGGCAGGGCATTAGGCAAAACCAGATAGAGGGATCAGAGCTGTAGTAAGACCTTTGGGATAGGACTGGGGGAGCAATAAACAAATGGACTATTCACATGGTAAAAGTCAGATAAAGGACAGAGGATGAGGAAATAAAAATGGGTTCCTGAAGGACATCTTGGTATGTGGCCTGGCAGCTGGGTGAATGCTGACCCTAAAATCAGAAACAGAGGAAAGGGCAGCTCTAGAGTGTATGGGAGGAAATCTTCCATTACTGTGAATCTTGTCTTGAATTTGATCGATTCTAAGAGAATGGCACATCTCCCCAGAGAAGTCTAATAGGTACTGGGGTACACTTGCAGAAGGAAAGATGAATGAAGAAAAATGCAGTCCCTGCCACCAAAGAGCCTGTGGTCTTATAGAAAAGAATGTGACCAGACAGGAAAAAGAAAGCTGAATCTTGGCCAGGTCTAGGGGCATCCACCTATACTCCAGTTTGGAGGTCTGAGTTAGGAGGATTATGAGCCCGAGGCCAGCATGAGCAACAGAGTGAGAGTAGAAAGGTCGGAGACAAACCTTCCTAATGCTGCAACCCTTTGATACAGCTCCTCTCGTTGTGTTGATCCCCAACCATAAAATTATTTCATAACTGAAATTTTGCTACTGTTATGGATCATAATGTAAATATCTGATATGTGGTGCCATATGGGGGTCACAACCTACAGGTTGAGAACCACTAATCTAAGGTAATATTCTGAAATATGAAACTATGGACTGGGACACAGTTCACTAACCAAGCATGCATGCATGAGGCTCTAGGTTCAATCCCCAGCATCCAAACCAACAGACACAAGAAAACTCAAAACCATGAACAAATAGTTGCCCTCCTCTCCTCATCCCTCAACACCTGCAGCAGGTGGAGGATCTGACCTGACCCCTCACTAGGTGCAGCACTCAGAACGGGCCCTCTCCCTCACCTGGGCAGCACAGTAGTGGTTTTCCTGTAGACAGGGGTGCAGATGAGCCAGCCTCGAGGGGCATAGCTGGTACCACCTCCTTTGCCTGCACTGTTGTAGTGGGGACGAGGGGAAGATGCTCTCCCCCCTTGCCTCTATGCCTCCAGCTATTGAGGGAGCTGAGGCCTTTGCCAGCTGCAACACTCAGGAAAGCAGGCCCTGCACCTTATCTGGGCAGCACAATGGAGCTGGCCCAGTTGACAAGGGTACAGGTGAGCCAACCCTGAGAATGTGAGCGTGGGAAACCTAAGCCCCACCCCTCATCTGCTGTGTGGCAGCATGGATGGGGAGAGATGTCCCTCCATCAGTGCCTCAGGTAGGTGGGAGAGCTGGCCCTGGGAGCAGGAGACCTGTCCCTGCCCCTCATCAGCTGCCACACTCAGGAAAGCAGGCCCTGCACCTTGCCTGGGCAGCACAATAGAGCCAACCCTGTTAGCGAAGATGTGAGTGAGCCAGCCCTGAAGTTGTGCGCGTAGGAGAGCTGTCCCCGCTACTTGTCTGTCATGTGTTAGTGTGGGTGGGGAGAAATGCCACCCTTACTACTCACCCCTCCATGGCTGAACAGAAGAAGCTGACCCTCCCCCTTATCATCTTCAGCTCTCAGGAAAGGGGGCCCTGTTCCTTCCCTTAGTGTGTGAGACTGGGCTATCTGGCCACCACCTCCCCCCACCCCCACTGTCTGCCATGTGATGGTGAGGGAAAGATACCCTCCTCGCCTTCACCCTGCCACCTGTGGTGGGCGACGGAGCCGACCCTCCTCCATACCAGCTGCAGCACTCCAGAAAAGTGAATCCTGCACCTTGCCTGGGCATCACAGCAGAGCTGACTCTGTTGGCAGAGATGTGGGCAAATCAGCCCTGAGGTTGTGAGCATGGGAGAGCTGTCCCCATTACTCATCTGTCTTGTGGCGGCAAGGAGGGGGGAACGATGCCTCCCGCACCCCCCTCCACCCATCAATGCTTCAGGTTGGTGGGAGAGCTGGCTCTGAGGTCATAAGATCAGGAGACCTGTCCCTGCACCCATCAACTGCAACACCAGAGAAAGCGGGCCCTTACTTCGCCTGGGCAGCACAATAAAGCCAAACCTGTTAGCGAAGGTGTGGGTGAGCCAGCCCTGAAATTTGTGAGCATGGGAGTGCTCTCCCCGCTAATCATCTGTTATGCAGTGGCGTGGGTGAAGGAGAGATGCACCCCCTTACCCCTCACCCCTTTCTGCCTGTGACAGACAAGCAAGCTGACCCTCTCACTTATCTGCTGCAGCACTCAGGAAAATGGACCCTGCACCTTGCCTGGGCAGCACAGTAGAGCTGATGTTGATGGCAGAGGTGTGGGCAAGCCAGCCTGGAATCTGTGAGCATGGGAAAGCTGTCCCCAATACTCATCTGTCATATCGTAGCATAGGAAAGGGAGAGATGTCCCCTGGGCTGCCCCCCTCCCCATCAGTACCTGAGGCAGGTGGAAGAGCTGGCCCTGATGTCATAAGAGTAGGAGAGCTGTCCTGGCCTATAAACGCTGCCTGGGCAACACAATAGAGCAGGCCCTGGAAGTGTAGCTATGGGAGAACCCTGAGGATGGGAAAGCTGAGAACTGGCCACACTCCCTGCTCACTGTGGCAAGGGTGAACTAGCAAGGGCAGTGGTGGAGAGCTCACCCTGGTGGTGAGGACAGAACTGGCAGGCCAACCTCCCAGGCCCAGAACCAGGGTTATGGGTTGGTCCACCCCAACATCCACTCTGCCTATGATCTGTTGAAGCCCAAGAGTGGGGATTGGGGATGCCGTTGGTCCTGTGGACCCAGGGCTGCAGGATCTCCACAACACATGGCAGCAACAAGATATCCAGGAAGAGTCCTAGTGAGAGCCCAGCATTGATAGTGTAGCACAGACCAGGGGCCTTGAACCAGAACAATGACTATTTGCGATGAACACCTGTGTGTAAAAACGTATGGATAAGTGGGTTTGCTGCGTGACTCACTGTATCACACAGCAGCTTCCATGAGGAGATTGTACCTTTCTCCCTTTTTTTTCTCTTAAATTTTATTTTATTTTACTCTGGGGGCGGGGAGGAGGATGGGTGGGATAGTGAACCATGATGTGAAAAATACAAAGAATAAATTTTATATATATTTGGGAGAAATCCTCAGGAGTGGAATAGCTGGGTCATGTGATAAATCTATTTTACTCTACACTGATTTCCATGTGGTTGGCATAGCTTATATCCCCACAATCAGTGACTAAGGGACCCTTTCCCTATCCTTGCTAGTGTTTGTTTTCTTGATAGTCGGGGTGAGACAAAATCTTGACGTGATGTTTTTTGTATTTCTCTGATGGCTAATGATGTTAATAAAGTATGCCAAGTGCCCAAAACTAAACAAAAGAAAACAAAACAAACAAAAAAAACCCAGACCAAACCAACCAAATAACAACAGCCAATTACAGCATGAATGTAAGTGTGCTCTTCCTTTGTTTTCAATGGCTTCCCAGACTGCCATGGACGTTTGTGATCGGGCCCCTACCCGCTGATCTGGTCGCATCTGATACTCTACTCCCCAGCCAGACCACAGGCAGTTTCTCAGAGAACTGTTTGGATACGTGGTTGCCCTTTTTTAATGCTCTTCCTTTCGACTGTCTGGCTTTTTTTACCCACCCCCTGGTCTGCCTTCAAGACCCGGGCCTTATGAGAAAGTACCCTCCCACTCCCAACACCAAAAATTGACTCCCTCGGCTCCATCCAAAAAGCTCATGCTTTACAGCAGCAGTGGGGCTTGCTGTCATCTGACAGCTTCCACATGTAGCTTGAATTCACAGGCAAGGAGGGAATCTGTCTGATTTGTCTCAATCCCTGAGTACCCAGCACAGCGCCTAGTCCTCAGCAGACACTTAAGGAATGAATGAAGAAATGAATACACACATTATGAATCAATGGCTCGCTGAGTAAGATGCTGTCACTACTAATATTTGCCCTTTTCACTTGTTTCCTGCTTTAGGGGTCTTACCGTGTACCCAGGCTAGCCTCAAGCTTACAAGTCTACTGATCAGTCTCTGGACTGCTGGAATTCTAGCTGTCCACCATCACTTCCAGATCAGAGTGACTGTCTTTTATCAATGTCACACTCATGGTTCTTGGGTTCGGGTCTCCCAGATCTGGCAGGAATATGCTCTGTGACCTGGAGCCAGGAAGAAGTTCCACTGTAGCCTACCACCCCAGCATGCAGATGTTCATGCCCCATCTTCTTCTACAGAGCTTAACATCAGGATCAAGGGCAAACATAAAGTGGGGGTAGATGTGGTGGCCTGGAATCCAAGCGATTAACTAGTGAAGGTAGAAGAATCACAGATGTGAAACCAGCCTGAACCACAGGAAACCAAGTCTGGGGGACTGGGGAGGGCCAGGGGTGGAAAGCACTGTATCCCAAGCCCTCTCTTTTCAACTTTTTTATTTTGGGACAGGGTCTCACTACATAGCTCAGGCTAACCTTGAAGTCACTCCATAGCACAGGTAGGCACTGAACTTGTGTTCCTGTCTTGGCCTCCTGAATATCTAGTTTTATAGGTCTGTACCTCCAGGCCCTCCTCCAATTATCTTTTGAACAAACTTTCATTTTATTATACCCGTGATGAATTGGCTGGTAGTAGGATAGGCGAGAAGGGATTTACTATGACTAGGATAGGCCTGCAGAGTGCTCGTCTTTCCTGTTAGTGCATTTCCTGCGTTTCCAGAACTGTCGCATTTAGGACCACACAGGGCGCTGCTTTGTCCTTTTCTCCCACCCCTTCACTTTCTCGTTTTTCTGTTCCCTTTTGTCCACCAGTGAGCATTATATTGGCTCGCTTATATGTTCCACTTTGTAACTTCTCAGGAGACTTCCATAGCTCTACCTCTCTGAGCATGTTTCTCTGATTCTAGAACTTTATGTCTATCACACTAACATCGTCCACGGCCTTACCAGTGAACACTAAAGTGGATATGCTTCCAGTCCCCTCCTTTTCCTGTGGACAAATGTGCTCTTCAAGGACAGACTTAACCTGGAGCCATTCCAGGATGAGCTAAGATGGAGGGAAGTCTTCCTAGGGTTGGGAATCACTGGGCCTAAGCCTGTCTGGATGTGGTCATCATTGTCCTGAGGGAAAGAGACAGGCACCTACACAGACAGCCCCTTTCCTGATAACCTTTTGGTGGATTTCAGGTTCCATGAAGGATACAACAAGCAAGAAGATGCTATCTCTGAGAAATAGACCTTTCTTCCTTCCTTCCTTTTTTTCTTTCCTGAACAGCTTGATTACTATCATTTTAGTCCAAGCTTCTGACATTGTTTGCCTGGAAACATGCAAAAGCCTTCTGATAGCTCTCCCTGCTTCCATTACGGCACTGCGACCCACTCCTTGTGCAGCAGCCCAAATGAGCCTTTTAAGGCAGCAGTCAGATCTTATCAGGGCACTCTTTGCTCCCCAACGGCCACCTACTTGTGCCTTTCAAAGCCCTGTGGATTTTCGGCTGTTACCTCTCTGTCTCTTCAGATCTTCACATAGAAAATTCCTTATCACCCAGGTCACTGCTCAAAGTTCAGCTCCAGGGAGGGAGAGGCACCCTGCATATCCATCTCCCTACTCACTTTCCTGTCATGCTGTAGCTTGTGGTTTGTTTGTTTCTCCTTGGAGCTTGTGATGCCTGAAATGTCCTTGTTTCTTTCCTTATTGATTGTCACCTACCACTAAGAAGTATCTGCCATTGGACCTCGTTTGTCTAGAGGGCAATTATACTCTTAACACCTATGGTGTGTGCTGTAAATATTTGCTGAATGAATTCACAAAGTATTTTTTACATACTGAAAAACATTTTTTATCTATTTTTTCCCACAAAACCTGTCAGGGCAGGATTTTTACTCTCCTGCTTCGAAGCATTCAGAAATGGATACTCAAGAGATTGTGAGCGTTATTTGGTGTCACGTAAGGAAAGGAGGGCTGCCCTCAGCTTGGCCTTTCCAGTTCTAGGCAATTCTATTCCCACCAAATAACTTTACTTCTAGCCTGCCCAGCACTCAACATCTGTGCCAAACAGATGCTTCCTAATCCTTTGACAGTCTGTATCATCAGGCTTTGAAACTGTACCATGAACAAAAGTGAATCAGAAGAATTACTCAGTGGAGTAGGGGAAGTAGTGTGGAGTAGGTAGAGGAGTCTGGGATTGTAAGTCTGGGATTGTAGGCTCCACTTTTCTTCTTACTTTATCTTTCTCTTCTGGGGGCCTCAATATGTCCTTCCATAAAATGGGTAGACTGCACTTGCTTAAAGATCCCTTTCAGTTTTTTAATATATGTTTATTTCTTGTGCGTGTACAGTGTGTGCATGCACACCCATATGTGCGATGACACAGATAGGATGATCAGAGGACAACTTGCAGGAACTGGTTCTTTCCGTCTACCATGACGGTTCTGGGAATCAAACTCAAGTCGTCAGGCTTGGCAGCAAGCACTTTGCTAGCTTAGCCATCTCACTGGCCCGCTTTCGATTTTGACATGCTCGTTCTGCAACGCCATGATTTCTTCTCTGTTTCCTTTGCAGTGCTTCCCGTTGCTGCCGGTGAGGAAGAATGTCGGTAAGTATGCCAGACGCACCTTACACTTCACAAATGACTTACAGGGAGAGGAAACTTCCCAGCCATCTGTATGGGCTAGCTGAGGGAATGGAGGCGGTGGCTGAGGGGCAAAACTGGAGACATTCACTCTGTCTCCCTCCCCTGGACACACCCTGGCCTCTTTCCGCTCTGCTTTCTGGCTCCGGCTTATGGGCAGCGCCTCTTTAGTTCTCAGATGAAGGTCTGGTTCTTGTCTGTGAGCCAGGGGAGGATTTCCCTCCTGGGCTATCAGCAAGCGGCAGCCACCCATGCGCTTCCCTTGTTCTCAGATGCCTTCTTCCCCCTGGCAAGAGTACTAGGGATGGACAAAGTGTCAGGAAAGGGGCAGAGGTAAGACGAGGTAGAAGGAAGGAGACTTGATATTTGGGGTTTGTGTCTGGAAGGATTCCAGGAGGTAGACCTCAGGACTAATTATACTAAGGGGGCGTGTGTAGTTAAATAATTCCCTCTGCTCTCTGGCAAGTTTCTCGGAGTCTGACCACCTATCTGCCTCCTGCCCTCTGGTGTCTTGGATGTGAGTAACCATCAGGAGTCTGCAAGCAGCTTCACTGTGCTGAAGAGAATGCAGCTGTCTACAGAAGGATGACTGCTTTGGCAAACAAGAGAACATAGGATGCTAGCCAGGAAAGGGTTTGCAGTCACCGCCAGAACTCGTAGCCTAGGCCAGGTTTGCTGAGGTCATCAAGGCCTCAGCTATTCCCATTCATTCATTTTTTTTTCATCAAGAGGAACTCATGACTTGAATGAACACCATTCCTGGCTGTGAGTTAGGGTTGGAGGTGGGGGTGGTCACTGCAATAGAAGAGCATCAAGAAAGTGTCATGCTAAAGGTCAAGGTGAGGAGGCATCTTGTGGAGGTGTTAGAAGGGACCCTAGGAACCTTGCTCTCTATGACCTTACAAGATAGTTGGAGCTGCTTTAGGCAGTCTTATCAGAAGTCAGAGGGGGCATTTGGTGACTTCCCAAAGACTTTTCCACCAGAGCAACCCGAGTTCCTGGGTGGTGGTTGCTAAAAAGGAGAACTGGCAGGGTGAGGTGTTTATTCGCATTGCTATGACAGCGGATGAGAGAGACCTATTTTGAAGAAACACTGCTTTGACAAGCACACAGTCCGCATCTGCTTCTCAACCCCCACCATCATTCCAGGGCTTCTTGCTGAGTACAGTTCCTTCTCTGCGCCAGGGACCTCTAGGAGCACAAGTTCCGGGTGCTGCCCATGCTAAGGGAATGACAAACTTCTCCATTTCCGACACACCAGCTGCACAGGCTAAAAGAAACCCCTCAGGCCCTGAAATATTAACCCCCCCCATCCCAGACAAATGCACTTACAGCTGCGGAGTTGTCTCGTTAGAATATCTGTGCCAGGGGAACCACAGATACAGCTCAGTTGGTAGAGTGCTTGCCTAACATGCATGAAGCTCTGGGTTCAATATGGAGCACAGCAAAAATGGGGTGTGGTGGGGCAGATGGCTAAGCCAGTATTCAGAAGGCCGAGGGATCAGAGTTCAAGGTCATCATGTCTACATACTGAGTTAAAAAAAGAATATCTGTACAAAGTTGACATGCTAGTGCTGAGTCCTGGGAGCATGGGTATTGTGTGGCCTCCAGAGGAGAGAGGAATGTCTTTCAGTGGGTGGCAGGAGAGGCTGCCATCTATGAAGCTGAGATGGGACTACTACTCTTCCTGCTATTGATTTGGCTTTGAGTTTGAAAATGTCTATTGAAGAACACATGTTCTCAGGTCAACTCAAGGAAAAGTCATCAGAAATTATGAGTTTATATGAATGTGGTAATTGCAACAGCAAGGCACTAGCCCAAAGTTCCTTACAGATCTTATTGTGTAAGTCCTGGCCAATTGCTTCCTCCCTGGACTGCTGTCCACATCAATAAAATGGGACTTCTTCCATAAGACTGAAATGGTTTACAAGAAATAGCGCATTATAGACGTCAGACCTGTGCTTACCAGAAGCACGTATTCTAAAACTGGAATAAGCTAGAGAAAATGAGCATGGTCTCTGCACAAGGATTAGACACAGGAATAGCAAAACGCTGAGCTGGGCATGTGGCTCCCACCTCAATCTCAGCATTCAGGAAGCAGAGACAGAGGTCCAGGGATGATGGCTTCCAGGCTGGTCTAGTTACATAGTGAGAGCCTGTGCCCAAAGAAGTGTCAAAGGACTGAGCAAAGTGAGTTTTGCTGATATTTCACTGAGAGAATTAGCAGAAACCTCGATTTATATTATTTTTGTTGAATAGGCAGTGCCTTCTTGTTTCAAAATTCAAGAGTTTTACAAAACCAAAATGTCTTCTTGCCCTTGTCTCTCAATTACCAAATAATCCTCTTGGATGTGACCAATGTTGCCAACTTCTTGGTTCCTCGGTGAGTTTGGTTGAACTGAAGAAAGTGAGCTGATGGCTAGGGTGGGGAGAGGGGCGTGTGGAAATGGTGCCAGAGGAGGAAAGGGGGCTGCAGGGAAACACGGGGGCAGTAGAATCAGCATTTGTTTAGGAGTCAGTCTTGACTCCACCCCCTCTTCTGTAACCACCCTTCGGAAAAGCCTTGCCTTCTAGGAATTGCAGTACAGCCATGTGCTCCTGAGTGTTGGCACAGTAGAGCAGAGTGGGGGAGTAGAGGACCAACCAGACACATTTTAGAGGCAAAAACAAGGTCAAGATAGTGCCTCAAATCTGGCGGGTGCCTGTGATTTGCATATATAATCTTCTTATTAGGGTGAGTCAATCAAAGATTTCCCTTAGAGTTACTTTCCTCTATTCCATGGGCAGAGGAAAACTTGGTATGAGAGTTCATGGGATCTCTTGTTATGGTCTTCCCTTACCAAAGGGCAAGAGGGTTGCCCAGCTCGCTTCCACTCAGGTGGACGGCCCAGGACCCCTGTTATCACCATCCTTCTGCAGATCCCCTGCACAGTTCTCCCCAAACTTCACAGTTCCGTGAAGCAGCTTCTGAGTTTTTCCCACCACTTCATCCTGTGCCGTGAGTATTCAGTCTACTTCTTTAAGTCAACCTTGTCTTTAATAACGAAGCCACTCTAAATAGTAGCCTCTATTAGGTTTTATGGTAGTAGTTATGTTTTTCTTGATAGATGGTGAAGAAACCAATGGTTATTTAGATTCAAAGAGCCAACACACTGCCGCAAATCATCTCAGGCCAAAATATAGTTAAGAGTGGAAAGTATAGACTATGGGAATAGGAACTATCAGGTCAGGCATGGAGTTCTTGGGGCCTTCGCCATACTCAAGTTTTCACCATCCCTTCATTTCCTCTAAGGCCTCCCACCATGTTTTTTTTTCATGGATTGGTTCTATGATGGATATATTTCTGGAACCTAACAGGAACCCACTTCCTCCAAATAAAACCATAATCCAAACCACACTCCAATATTTGACAGGTCGGAGAAGTGATGGCAGAAGATCTCTATTTTGGTTTTGGTTTTGGCTTTGTCCTTTGCCAGCCATGTGACTTTAGGCTTCTTTCTTCTCCTCTCTGGGCCTAAGTGTCCCTAGCTATACAATTACTTAGTCTTCACTAAAGCCTCGCTAAGGTGTGTGTTGCTCTGAAGATCAGTGACTCCAACTGCAGACTCCACATTTCTATGGAAGCCATTAGCTAGCCTGTCCAGCAGCCTACAGAGATGAGGGTCCCGGGCCTTTCTCCTACCTCTCTTGTGCCAAATCCTTTCTGAGGTCCCTTGCTCACACTGCACAAAGCTCCTTTGTTGCCCAAAGCCATTCCGAGCCTCTCTCCAGGCTCCTGTTGAAGTGGCTGCAGCAACCTGGGGGGTAATATTTGCCTGTAACCAGAGCTCCTACTCCCAACCCGACTGGCTCCAGTCTGGCTGCAGGCTTGTCTTCTGCACTGGACTTTGCCTATCAGCTGTCCAGTACCCTCCCTCCAATTCTGAGGGGGTAAGATGGCCTATGTAAAAGGTTAAAAATAGAAACAGATTTGTCCACTTAAATACATAAATTCAAGATGCTATTGGGTGTCACCTCCCAAATTCGGAAGGGCAGGAGACTAAAATGCCAAGCATATGAAAACCATCATCATCGTCACCACGCTCAGGCCACTCCCTTCATTTGAGAAGGACTAAATCATCCTTACAGTTGATTCTTGATAGACTCACTCATTCCTTGTTTGCTATTTTGCAAAGAAGATTGGCAGAGCATGCCTTGTTTATCATTTGACAGATATTTTCTTCAGCAACTTGGAAGATGATAAACATCTCCTTAGTTGTAGGGGTATCTGGAAGGGATTATCATTCGGGACAGGAAATCTTTCAGCCATAATCTAAAGGCAAAAACACTGGCTTTCAGCCAAGGCAGAAACTGGCTTTGAGCTGAGAGACCTAGCATCTAGTCCCAGCTCTGCCATTAACTCCTTCTCTGACAGAGGCAGTTGCTCTTACTGGACCTTGGTTTCATTATCTGATCAATGAGAAGTTTGAACCAAAAAGTGACCATGGCCTCCTGCATTTTGACTTTGTGTTGTCTTGTATGTCCCACCTCCATACCATCCTGCACCATGCCAGGAGTCAAACTGAATGGTAGTGGGATTGATGGAATGGACAATTTCAAGATTTTTAAGAGGGGTCAATGGTAAGGATTTCCAGGACAGTGGAGAACCTTAAAGTCTTTGAGGCCAAAGGTGCTGCGAAGCCTCACCTCCTCATTCCTGTGGTCAAGAGTGTGAAACAGAGTTCATCTTAGCCTTGTAGGTGCAGGTCAGATGAACACACCAAGACACCACAGTATATGCCTGCCTGTTTTCATAGCCCAAGCCAATCCAGATGTTAGAGGACAGAGAGGAATCGGAATTGCAGGTAGAGTGCTAGATCTAAGAAGGATCTGGAAGGTGCTGTTAGCACAATCACAGAAGGGCCTTTGTTTCCTTCAAACTCACCACCAGAGATCACAGGTTTCCATCATTCCTCGGGAAACCCTGTCTGTCATCCAGGACTCCCTTTCTTGGTTAATACACTCAGCCACTCAAGCAAGAACCACAGGCATTACCTGGGCTCCCTCATCCTTCTTACTTGCTACCATTCAGCCACTAAGTCATACATGAAAGAACACTTTGTAACATTTCATAAATCTGCCCCTTCTTTGCCACCCACACTATCACAGCCCTCCATCTGGACCTACAGAAACTCAGGCATGGATGGATTCTACTGTTTAATGAATGCTCTCTCGACCACCAAGCTTTTCATACCAGTACAACTTTCCCGTGCCTCCTCTGCCTTTTTATTTATAGTGTCTAGACTCAAACCCTTGGCTACATATGCTAGGCAAGTTCCCTTCCACTGAACTCTATCCTTAGCTTTGCCAGTTTGTCAAGCCACCATCTAGATAGCATTTCCATCATGCCTATGTTTCCATTACAACACATTACCTTATCTGATACTGTCTCCTCTCTCCGATAGACCATCAAGCTCTGGTATACTGTCTACATGTCTGACCTCTGTATTCCAGATCTGCCCTGGACTTCACAGAAACAGTGAATCTTCCAGGAACTGTCTTTTTTTTTTTTGATAGTATAACCAAAGAACTTCTGGCAATACTTTCTTCCCTATCATTTCAGCTCTGAATTAGCTGTTACAAATCAACAGAAAGCCCCACTGGATTCAGATGATAAAATGCCCTAAGGCTTGACTTTGAGGGTGCAAAAGCCTCAATCAATGGTGCAGATCCATGTAACACATGATGTTTCCACTAAACCATTAGAACCTGGAGCTTGCCCTACATCTCAAGATAGGAAGAGTCATTAAGAGCCATGTTAACTAATGCTTCTCACGGCAAGTACTCAGGAGCCCTAGAATCCCCAGAGAGTCCTTGGGAGCCATGAGAGAGGACAGAGTTGAGGGGTATCTCCTACCTTCTTCATTCAGTTAGTTCTAGCTTTACAAATTGTGGGGATCTTCTGAAAATATAGTTTGGAGTCTTGAGTTTTCCACATAAAAGCACATGTTAGGGAGTATAGCTGAACCTCGTGTTCAGGCGCTAGCTGGCTCCATTTTTATACCATTCCTGCTATCTGCCCACTTTGTCTCTGATCAAACCCTCTTGGTATGGTGAACCTTTGTCATTTCTTACTCAGTTCAAAGTCTTCCTCCTCCTCTTTCTCCCCCTTCTCCCGTGCTGGTTTTAGACAGAGTCTAACCATGTAGTTCAGGAGAGCTCACGCTTGCAGTAATCCATATGCCTCTGCCTAAGTATTAACTTTTCAAGTACCTGCTACTAGACCCAATGAATGTTATTGAGTCTGAATTGGGTGCAAACCAACTTCTACTTACTGATCCTATTTGTATCCCTTGGAGTTTCACGAGAGTGGTATATTCCATCTTCCCTGTGACTGTTGGCATTTACACTTTTCTGGTGTTTGGGGTAGAGGGGATCTTATTGCTGCATAGACCAATGTGCTCATTGACGTTGGGAACTTAAAACCCAGCAAAAGTAAGTGAGTGAGGAGGAACATGTAGCTAGTGAGGTGAGTGACGAAATAGAGACAAACACCTACTCTTCCATGGTGTTCTCCTCAGACCCTGTCCTTTCCTGGACTAAATAGCCTTGACTCTAAGATCATTTCCCACAGTCCCTCTGACCTCCTCAGCTAACCTTCCAATGGACAGGGAGATCAAGCACTGTGCTGTTGATTGCTCCATGATGCCCAGGCTTTGGTCTGCTGTGGAAAAGCAGGGCAAACCGGTGTCAGAAGCAGACTTGACCCTTGCCACAACCTGAATGCTGTTTCTCATCATCCATGTCTTCTCATGGGTCTGAAGCCATTCAAACAGCCCTCCCCCCCAGTGCAGGACAGCCCAGGGCCAGCTTTCCAAGTCCCTGTCTGAACTGTTTGCTGGAGGTTCCTGCTGTGTGACCTTCCACATCCCAAACCCAGAAACAGGAAGAGTTGATTTGGTTTGCGTTTTTGAAAAGAAAAATGAAAACATAGGAAGTGGGGTTCCTGGGAACACAGGCTTCCAACCCTGTGTCCATTTGTCCCTGCAGCAGGATAGCTCAGGCATACATTCCACAGAGGAAGGGAATGACCGCCCATATTAAAAAACAAACATGGTTTGGAAAGAGAAAACTGCCAAAAGGAGACTTTTAAGGAGGGGAAGAGCCATCGGTTGATACTCTCCAGCCCTTGCTCATACCCTATCCTCACTTGCAACTGTCATGCTTTGATCTCACCAATATTATCGATACATTTGACCATCAGCAATGCCCTGCTCTCTTTAAGCTATGGCCAAAGAAAGAGTTGGACTTCTTTCTTGTTTGAGGATGGCCAAAGTACACATTCACTTAGATCCTTCCCTTAAAATCTAGAGGGAACAGATATTAATTACACACACGCACCACAAACAAACAAACCAGTATCTAGGCTTTGTGAAGTACAAGCTTCTTGATTTTGCAAACTCAGTGCAAGCAAGTCCCTTGCCATCCCCTAACTGTCTCCTGAGATAAGCCCTTTCACCCTTCTGAAGAGCTGCTGTGTGTTTACCTGAAAAGTACATACCCTACCCGTTACTAATAGGACCAGCGCAAAAGGGTGAGCTGGAAACCCAGAAAAAAATGCCCAACATTCCTGGACCTTTAGGTCTTTTACTGTTCCAGTTTTTGGGCTGAAAAACATGGATAATCGATAGCTAGTTTTCAGGGAAAACTTTGGGTCTCAGAGAAATATAAATACAGCCCTGCAAGAAAATCAGCTCCACCCAGCTCTGGAGTTTCTATAGGCATGCATGTCACCAGGGCATCACTGCAAACGCACACAGAACCTCTCTACCAAAATTCAAGTTTTTTGCAGTATGACAGGACCATCATCACATAATACATACTATCCTCTCCCCTAGGCCAAAGGAGACAGGCCCTCTCTGGAGGATGCTTCCGAGCCCATCCATCTGCTTAGGATGGCTTGCTTGTCCTCAAAGATCTGGAGCAAAACATCATTTTAGGTTAAAACGCGGGTGTGGAATTTTCCTGTAGCTCCTGGTGAAAGGATTTCACTTTGCTTGCTCTTTGTGGGAGAGGAGCGCTTTAGAACAAAAGTCTGAGCAGTGCTGAGTGAAGCGGTGGGCTCCTTAGGAATAGTAACCTTGTCTCCTCTCTCTCTCTCTCTCTCTCTCTCTCTCTCTCTCTCTCTCTCTCTCTCACTTCATATCTGATGTAGAGCCAGACACGGGGAGAACATTTGGGAACCATTTCATTCTCCTGCATCCTTTTATCCATTTGTCAGAGGTGGCAGAGGACAGGAGGCTGAGACACAGCAACAGTCTAAGGAGTTCCCTTATACTTTAGGGTAACTTTACCTCCACTTAGGTAAAGTTGGAGCCTTGATTTTGCTGCAGAAAGTAATTTCGGACAACATAGTGCAGGAAGTGAGGAGATCTTCACTGTAAACAAAAAATAGTGAGCCTGCTCGTGTGATTCCCTGGAAATATCCAGAGGAGTAAGGCCATCCAGACTCAAGGTCATACCTGCTTAGGCCTTAAGCACAGTTAATTGCTATTTTAACATTTTCATTTGAAAATTATATATAATTCTATATAAAAGAAATATTGTCTATATGTGGGCAATGATCACAGCAAATGTTAATTGTGGAATTTCTGATTCTTACCTGACCAATATCAACCAGAGTGAGGGATTCCTTTTTCTTCTTGGGTTGGCACAGCTTTCCTGTTTTTCTATCCTTCCTTGTAATTACCTATGCATCCTTCCACAAAACAACCAAAAAAAAAGGTAACTCTAGAATGGCAAAAGAATTTGGCCAGTTCCGGGTCTGAGTGTTGGCTGTCGGCGCTGTGACGCCTCTCTGAGCCTTAGTTCTCTTCCTGTTTTGTTTGTGGCCCAGGCTAATCTGGAACTCATTATGGAGCCCAGGCTGGCCTCAAACTAGTGATCTTTGTGTCTTAGCCTTTGGAGCACTTGGATTAAGGCATGCACCACCACCTCTGGCATTTCTTTACATTTTCAAATGGAGGTCACACTACTGTTTTTAGATTGTAGGACCTAAGTGTGAGCATGGGAACAAGAGTGCCCTATAAGCTTGCAGACAAGATGTAGACGATACTTTACCAATTGATGGTTCAATTCAGAGTGGCTGTAACGAAAGAGTTATTCTTCTATCCAGAAACCTGACTTGAGATCACAAAACCTGACTTGAGGCTCAAGGAATGGGTTCCCAGGCCTCTGAGATAGAGACTGCCTGTATTGAATCAGGATTCCAGAGCCCCAACCCCCACTCCAGAGAGGCCATAGCCAGCAAGAAACCTCTGGTGGAGTGATGGGGAAGGATAAGAAATGCCTTGTGATTTCAGGTCTCCAAAAGCCAGATGTGTTTTCCTTCTCCTATCAGCCAGTAAGCACCTTTGAAAACACCCAGTTCCCAGGCTGGGCACTCATCCTGGGACTAAAGTACAACCAGGCCGGCCGGATGTGTTGACTTCACTCCCAGCAGACCCTGTGACCTTCGGCAGATCACTGTTCTCTCTGGGCCCAGATTTCCGAATCATTAAAATGAGAGAATTGGAGTCTGTGTTTTTAAAGGTCCTACCTGTGCTTACGTTGTTGTTATGATCTTTAGTTGCAAAGGGATTTGGCCTTGATTAACCAAAACTGCAATCAATCTGGTCATCAGGTACTATGACACAAACTCCTGGGTTCTAGTAGGAAATGGCAAAAAGCAGCTGGAGGAGGGGCCTTCACTAGTCCTGATAATACCTTCTGTCTGTGTCTAGCTGAACTGGTCCAGCTGGAGCTGCCCAGGGAAAACCGAGGGCCATAAGGATCAAAGCAGGTGTTTCCCAAGCCTGGGGCTCTGACACAGGTACCACAATACAGCATGAAGTAAGGAAAGGAAACAGGAAATCCTACGTACTCTGTGCACCTAATTGTTCAGGAAGAATTCCTTTGCAGCAGGTCTGTTGTCTCAGAAGTTAGCAAGCACCGCTGAGCAAGAATGGCAAACTTTGCAGACTCTGGGATTCTGGATGTCCCTTCCCCCATCTCAGTCTTTTTAGACCTTTGCCATTCTCGGAAGCCTAGCTCAAACATTGTCTCCTCCCTCTTCCAAATCCCCAGCATACTATGTATCTGCTGTATCATATGGATCAGATTCTGCTTTGTGTTTGAACCGTTTCCTTTAATATATAGATTAAGTAAAATATGTGCTCCCGGTCCAAACTGGGGATCTGGCTAAAAATAGATAGCCCAAGTTGCACGATCCTTTACTTTCTGGAGTTAGCTACTGTTACAATGTCTCTCTCTCTCTCTCCCACCCCCCTCCCTCTGTGTGTGTGTGTTATAGTTTGCCACAAATTATTATCAGCGTTATTGAAAATGCAAAAGTTGTCTAGTGAGATGGCTCAGCAGGTAAAGAGCCCTTACCAACAAGCCGGAGGACCTAAGCTCCACCTTGGGAGCCTACATGAAGGAAGGAGAGGACCAAAAACTGCAAGTCATCCTCTGACTTCCACACATGCACTATGGTACTTGTGCATGCATGCAAGCACGTAGCACATGTGCACGAGCACACGTGTGCCCAGGAGCACAATGTGCTCCTGCACGCACTGGCATGCAGGCACGCATGAGTGCGCGCACGCTCGCGTGTGCGCACACACACACACACACACACACACACATACACACACACACACACAATAAGGGTAAAAATAAAAATATATCTTTTAAAAGAAAATACAAAAATTTGTTGAGCTTGGTGTCCCAAACCCAGATAGCCGGAGGCTGAGGCAGAAGGACGGCAAGTCTAAGGCTATCCCAAGTCAAAGTAAAAAATACAAAAAGAAAATAGAAAAAAAAAGAAGGAAGGAAGGAAGGAAAGAAGGAAGGAAGAGGATGACTGAGTTATAGCGCAGCTGTACAGTGCTTGCTTAGCATGTATGAAATTCTGGGTTCTGTCTCCAGTACCTTAAAAAAAGAAAAAAAAAGCAGGAGTGTGAGGGTTTGGAGGGAACACTGGTTCTGGAGTCAAAACACTCTGAGTTAAGGTCTGGCTACCCTTGCTGTCAAATCAACTTGAGTGAGTTCTGTCTCCTCTTTGATCTGTAAATGGAATAACCGTTCCTATATCATTCTCTCACAGGGTTGCCGTAAAAGCAAACCAGATGAAAGCAGCCTAGGAACTGCAAGGGGCTCTCTGTTAATCTCCATGTTGTCTTTGCACCTTTGAAATAGAAGCCTCAGCCCATAGGGAGCTCTGTCCCCAGTGCCCCTACCCATGCCCCCCCCACCGCCCCTGTCTTGTGCAGAGCAGGCAGCTGGTGATCCTGGGCAATAGGGACAGCACCTCCAGGTTATGGGCTACACACCTAGAGCTGCAGATGCCCGGCTACTATCTATTTCCAGACTCACAGTCCCCTGACCTTTCTTTGAAGCTAAACCTAGTTGAGGGGAACATTTTTTCTAAAACTGCTCGGCTTGTCAAATATCGTTGCTCCACCAAGTGGGCACTGGCCTGCCCTTGTCCCGAGCACTTTCATCACTGTGAAATTTCTGCAAGCCTTGTTTCCGCTTTCTGCCTCCCTTAGCATCCAGTTCCTCAGATTCTTGCTTCAATGGATTCTTTCAAAGTTGCCTGCCAAAGAAAGAAATGCGTATTCATATAAAGGAAGTAGAAAGATATGGGGAAGAATATTCAGTCCCCTAACAAACCAGATACGAAACTTCTGGCAATGAGAGGCGGAAGGTACATCAGATGTCAAGCATTCCAACCTACCTCTGTCCGTCCCTTTTAACAGTCAACAAATAGATGGGGAAACCGAGAGACCTGGAAAGATAAGGGACTTGTCCAGACAGTGAGCAGCTGGGATGGCTGGCTGAAGTGGGAAGGGGCGAGCCTCTGCAATATACCTGTAGGGTGAGAGGTTAAAGTTGAGGGAACTAGCCTGGGGGAGGTAGGTGGGGCCCAGAATAGAGATGAATGTGGCCAGCTAGGGGAGGGAGGAGGATCAATCAGGACAGGCAGTCCGACCAGCTGCAAAATGCCCCTGGAAAGTGGAAATAGAGGAGGGTTGTGGTTTAGTAAGTTATTATGAATCTTGCTGAGCAAGAGGAGGGAGGAGAGAGGAAGACAAAGGGAGAAGGGCCAGGAAAAAAAAAAGAGTGAAAAAGGAAGGAGGTGAGCCAAGCTGGGAGATGGGGTGATCTCGAGTAACGAGGTCAGCAAAATCTAAAATGGAGAAAATTTGTAGAGTCTTATGCTATGGACACACCCAGTGCCCTGCTAAGATGCCACCACAGCTGTTGCTTGTTTCTTCTAGGCTCTGAAAATGTCAACGGGTCCTCATTTTCTTAACAAACTTAGCATGTCGCCACTGTAGGCTATTTGGAGAAATGGCCCAGGACTTAGGCTTTGCCTCAGCAAGTCTGGCGCACCAATGGGAGAGCATCATGTCGCCTTGCTTGGCTGCCGGAAGAAGCCCTAGGTTACCCCAGTCACTTGTGTTTGAGTACAAAGTTACATCCCTCCTTCACTGAGTGACCTTGGACAAATTGCTGAAGTTCTCAGTGCCTGTATTTATAAAACAAGGGCACTAAAGGACCAAAGAAGTGGGCCCAGGGTTAACGTGTGAGCCACCGGTGCCTGTAACATCATTAGTGCTTAAAAATGGCAAGTGGGCGAGTGACATAGCTCAGTGGGTAAAGACACTCGTTGCCAAGCCTGACAACCTGGGTTCAATCCCCAGAATCCATATAATAACATGGTGGAAGGGGGGAACCAATTCTATGTTGTCCTCTGATTGCCACACAGGTGCACCTCTCCAGAAACAAACAAATAAATGTGGTTTTAGAAATGGTAAGAATCACTGTTACGTGCTGAGTACAGTGGTAAGTTAGTAGGCAACTGTGGCACAAGTTCAGAAACTAACATCTAAAGATGGACAGGGTGCTGCAGGCCTGTATAATTCTAGTAGCTCAGAGGCCGAGGCAGGGGGATTTAGAGTCTGAGGCTAGGCTTAGCTACATAGTGAGACCCTGTTTCAAAAATGAACGAAAACTTCTTCCTCTTCTTCTTCTTCTTCTTCTTCTTCTTCTTCTTCTTCTTCTTCTTCTTCTTCTTCTTCTTCTTCTTCTTCTTCTTCTTCTTCTTCTTCTTCTTCAACTCACAGAGATCTGTCTGCCTCTGCCTACCGAGTGTTGGGATTAAAGGTGTGCACTACCACCGCCTGGCTGAACCAAAACTCTTCTTAATACAAAGAATAATGCTAGCTAAATGCCAATAAACTATTTTTATTCTTTTTCTATGAAATGTACAAATCTCCGGCTCTGATGGGGCAGTGGTGTCTCTTGTCACCTTATATAAATGCTTTAACACTATCGTCTGTTAATGATCCAAGTGATTTTCTCAAAATCTGTTTAATTAAAATTGTGTGGAACCACATGATTAATAATAAAGTCTGAATTGCCAAAAAAGGATGAATCCAACTCAAAACACACACACACACACACACACACACACACACACACACACACACACACACACACAGAGTGCTCTTAACCACTGTGCTGCTATCTCTCCAGCCCCTTGTTTTTTGTTTTTGTTGTTTTGAGACAGGGTTTCACCATGTAGCCCTGCCTGGCCTAGAACTCCCTCTGTAGAGCAGGCAGGCCTTCAAGTCACAGAGATCCACCCACTTCTTTCTCCATAGTGGTGGGATTAAAGGCGCACCACCATGTCTATTGGCTTTAAAATTTTCCTTTGATGGAGACTCTCCCTGAACCCAGTTTACTGAGTCCTAAATGAAGCCACAGATCCAGACAATATGCTTTTGATAAAAACAAGGTGGGATAGGCGTAGGGTTCAGTTTCCCCTAGTTCTCCCCTGACCCAATTTCTCCATGGTAATCCTAGTGCTGAAATGAAGATATCACAATCCAGAGAGGGCAGGTAATGGAACCAGAGGCAATAGCAAGTGGCAGGCAGAGTGGGACATAGGTGGCACTAGGCTTGGAGGGACAATAAGTTGGACAAAGAGAAGAGATTCCTTGGGTAAGCTAGAATATAAAACAGACACCCCAAGGTTACGGTAGAGAAAAAGTGGGGAAGTGGTGCACAGGACAAAAGGGAGGTGTCTGAGTGTGATGAGCCTTACTGGTTTATCTTACTGGGCCACCTCAAACTTCAAGACAGCAAGCCAAGACTATCTCCTTGTTCCTATCATGTGACAAAGCCTATAGTTTTGAGGGATCCAGTCAAGCTGAGTCTAAATCCCACCTCTTGTCTTTCTACTTAGGCTCTTCCTATTGACATACACATCTGACCAATGCCTTTGTGCTTGATCTACTTGACAGTTCAGAAAGGCTGTCCTCTGCCTCCTGAACCCCGTCTTCTCTTCTAGCTGGGCAGCTGAACTCAGGGCTCAGTGCTTGCTACTTGAGGGTAGCAAGTGACTAGCAGTGACTACTGAGCTACAGCCCAGCTATACTTAGTTAACAAGGCCCAGAGTGATACGACAAATCTGTTGAAGCTAGTGTCTGTCTCCCAGCCTTCTTGAGAGTTGCTGTCCTTAGAGGCTGCTTTCTCCAGCACTGGGGAAAAAGAACCTATATTTGTGTGCCCATTGGTCGCCTATCCATTAACTATCTAAGGCAGTTTTCTCAACCTTCCCAATGCTGCGACCCTTTAATACAGTTCCTTATGCTGTGATGACCCCTCAACCATAACATGATTTTCATTGCTACTTCATAACTGTAATTTTGCTACTGTTGTGAATTGTAATGTAGATATCTGCTATGTAGGATATGTGACCCTCCAGAGGGGTCGCGACTCACAGATTGAGAACCTCTGATCGAACTTTTGGCTGCAAAGGCTTAGGAATTCTCCTTTGGTTTTACTTAAGACCGGGAAGGTTACTGAGTGTCCAGAATTGGGCCATAGACATTCCAGGCAAGGCTGGGGAAGGCCTGAGACTCGCCTTTGCAAAGGTGTGGCACACCACTGGAAGGAACACGAATCTTGAAAGTCCATCTGTGGCAGGTCATTTTCCATGCACAAAGTGCTCTGCCTGCCCAGAATTCTCCCAAGGCCTATCCCACGGGGGAGGGGGGGAATCCACTTTCTGGGTGAAGAAACCCAGGTCCAGTAATTTGCCAAAGGTTATGGAACTCCTGTGTGCCACATCCAGGACTGAAGCCCGGAGTCTGATCCAAACTCCTCTCTTACTTTTCCACCAAGTGCATTTGGCCAGCCAGGAGAGGACAGAGCGAGTTCACCACCGAAGCATAGTGGTTTAGACCAAAAACAACAAACCCCAATTCCCTGGGGTGAGCGGAAGCCTTTCAATCTTTTCCATATGAACTGACCTTCCAGAAGCAACCATGGGGCCTTTGAGAGGAAAGCAGAGAAGCTAGCAGTTCCCAGAGCAGCCCCAGAAGCGCTAGATGCCTCCTCAGCCAGAGGGATGTTGAAACTATGAAGTTTTGTTTGGTGCAGTACCAGGGTTGTCATCTTCCTTTCTGTCCCCTGAGATTGCAATTCCTTCTTGGTTGTTGAGGTGTTCTTATGTGCCTTCATTCCAAATATTGGGGAAAGAAAGAGCACCTCGGGGCATTCAGCCAACATTTGGTTTGGTAACGGCTCCTTGCAGGTTTGTGACTCACCTGGCCAGGTAGTGCTTCAGTCACTGCTCATTCCAGCCTTTCACAAATGTCCTCAAAGTACCAAGTCTGTGACAAACCCCTTCCTGGACAGGGAATATGCTCTAATAAAATGCAGTCATTGCCTTCAGAAAATTCAGTCTTTTTTCTTAAAAGATGAGCAATTTTCTTTTCTCCTTTATTTTATTTATTATTTTATCTGCATCGGTGTTTTGCCTGCATGTATGTCTGTGTGAGGGTGTCAGGTCCCCTAGAACTGGAGTTATAGTCATATGCTGCCATGTGGTTGCTGGGGATTGAACCCAGGTCCTCTGGAAGAGCAGCCAGTGCTCTTAACCACTGAGCCATCTCTCCAGCCCCAAGAAAATTCACACTTATTGGACAAAAAGACATACAGACAATTACCTTCAATTGGGAATCACCGTTAATGCAACTGAGCTGTGGAGTCATCAAGAAAAGAAATGGTGGGGACTAAAGAGATGGCTCAGTGGTTAAGACAGCTAACCACTTTTGCAGAAGACAAGGGTTCAGTTCCTGGCATCCACATGGCAGCTCACAACCACCTGTAACTACAATTTCGGAAGTTCAGACAGTCTCTTCTGGCCTCTGCGGACTCCTGCACATATGTGGGGCACATACTCATGCAGCCTTTCTCTCTCTCTCTCTCTCTCTCTCTCTCTCTCTCTCTCTCTCTCTCTCTCACACACACACACACACACACACACACATTTTTTTAAAAAGAGAAGGAATGATTTACACTCTCTATAGGGGATACTTAAAAGATTTGTGAGACTCTTCCAGATGCAGTAGACAGGGCAAAAATACTTCAGCATCATTGTGCCTCAGTTTCTTCCCCTATAAAATGGGATGATAATAGTACCTGAAGGGTTTCAGACACCTTGGAATTACCATGTAAATGTTTTTGGTGTAAGAAGAAAATCCGATGAACATGCATGGGAGAGATACGGGCACATGAAATACACTGGGAGGGCTAATACAGCTAATATTGCTTTCTGGGAACGTCAACTGAGTTGGTGGTGTGAGTTCAGCCAGCACTTTGAATGCCAACCTTAGAAACATGCACTCGTTCCATAGGCCACCGGTGAGAAGCAGTTCTGAAGCTAAGGTTTGGCATAAACGGTGCCATAGGACCTGTGGGTGAAAAGCTAGTGCTGTAACCATTAGGCAACAGGTGAGAGGCCAAGTGTGAATGAGGAACAGCTGTGTAGGCCACCTAGCCGTGGTCTTGGCATTGATGTGAAGAAAGCTGGGGTAGGGAAAAGAAACCGCATCTCTGCTTTCAGGGATCTGCTCACCTGAACGGAATGTTTACTGCTTGTCAATGATCAAGCAGTTGCCCACGGGAGAAGTGCTGGAAGGAAGAGGGTAAGGGAAACTCTTCTGGGCCTTCGAAGCCAGTATGTATAGTGGGTATGAGCCAGAGTTGACAGCACAAATTGTGACGCTGGGTGAATTATGCAAGTTCACTCTGCTGCAGTTTTCTCTTTGAAAATGGAGGCAGCAGGAATATTTTGACTTCTTCAGAGTTGATGATTAGTTTATAAGTAGAACCAGGTATGGAGGCTCAGCTGTAAACCCAGCACTTTGGAGATGAGGCAGAACGGTTGCCATGTGTTTGAGATAAAGTCTGGGTTACACAGTGAGTTCCAGCCCGGCTCCAGCTAAAATGTGAGACGCTATCTCAAAAACAAGCAAGTAAACAAGACAGGCATTATGTGAATTACAAAAATTATATGACAAAGGTGCTCAGAATTTTGGCTCCTACCATAAGCATGCCACAAATGCTAGCTATTCTAACTGACTGAGGGCCTATCCTACCCCCAGTGTCTGGAATTCCTGGGATACAAAGCAGTGGTAGGGGAGCATAGAAACCCATGAGACCAAAGTTAGCCATCGTCCTCTGATGCCAAACCAACTTAAAGGCGTAAAGAAGAAAACATTAATGGGGACATATACTTGAGTCAACTAGAAAATTCACAAGGATATTTCAGATAAGAGCGGGGACTTCAAAGGCATTCCCTGCTTAGAATCAAAGCTTCAGGTTACATCTTCAGCATTCTTTCCCTCAGCCCCTAGGGGGTAAATGAACGCAAAAGTTTCAGCAACTCTGAAGTGTGAGCCTCACCATTATGCAGGTGAAAATAGCACTCCAGCTTCACCTTCAGCCATTGCTATTACAGGCTGTGCGAGCACGGCATGTTGCACACCCGTGACAACCCTCTGCGTGTTTCTTCACAGGTAAAGTGGAGGCAACGGTGAGGGTTATGAAAAAATCAAATATCTACTTTAGAGTGTCTTTGTAAATGTTCAATATTACTTTAAATGCCCTGGAACAATGACTGACACAGCTGGTGCTGGATCTACTTTGCCTTTTATTAAATCTTTCCTTGCCAAGTATGGTAGTACCCACCTGTAATCCTAGCCACTCAGGAGATTAAGGTAAGGCAGGAGAACTGCTGTGAGTTCAAGGCCAGCCTAGGATTCATATAAAGAGCCTGTCGTAAAACAACGGACAAAAATTCTTTTCATTTGCTTATCTATTGCATACCCATTCCCAGCAGCACTGTCAGCTAGACGTCCATTCTGCCCAGGATCATGGTCCTTTGACACTGTAAGAGGCTAGGTAAGACACTCTCTTGCTGCAAGAGCTGGCCATCCTTCGGTGGGGAGGCTATGGGAATAAGTGACCTCTGTGGTCTTTCCAGCTCAAAGTTCTCAGGTTTTAAAGCAGTCTTTGGAGTCCTTTCCTTTCACTGTTCTGGCCTGTGACAGCAACAGAGCTCCGGAAGTGAGGGAGGGACAGATGGGGAGGGAGGTGCCTTTGCAGGATAGGAAAGGGCTGCTGCCGCCCTTCCTCCTAAGTTGCTGCCACCCAGGAGCTGTGTTCCATACTCTCGCCCCATGCAGAGAGCAGAAAGGAGACTTCTGGGCCTGAAGGAAGTTGACGGGAACCTCCTTTTCCTCAGGAAGATTTTGCCCCTGTGTAAGGGACAGGACAGGGACTGCCAGAAACTCAGATGTCCCAAGGGCCAGTTGACAGTACTAAACCAGGCCCAGAGGAGCCATCCCGATGGCCAACTGTCCTAGTCCAGAATAGGATTGAGGATAGACTAGAAGGCAGGAAGAGAGAAACGGGCTCCTCACTTATTATAATCATCTGGGAGAGAGCCAGAAAGGATTCTGGGATGTAGAATGGCTGGGTGGAAGGGAACAGAGTCAGACTTCTTAGTTCTGAAATAGACTCACTACATGACCTTGAGCAAATCCCCACCCCCATGTGTAAAACACTCATTTGATCACTAAATAGTTGTGTGCCTCCATTACCCCAGGAAGAAGAGATCAAAATGTAGCCCTGTCATTCCCTTCCAGTGCCAACAGTCTTAAAGAGATAGCCCAGATCTCAGCAAACACCAACTGCAAACTCTCCGGCTTGCCTACACTCACAAATGGAATTTGTGACTCCCCCAAGTTAAAGGGACAAGGTATGGAGCTAGGGTGTGTATGTGTATGTGACCTGTGCTACAGTGGGAATATGGAACATGTTTTGTAGATGATAAGAGGTACAAGCTCTTATTCCCATTGTGCCATGGGGGTATTATTCTTATTTTACAAACAAGGAAGTTGAGGCTTGGTGTGATGAATGACCCAGGTTATGTCACGGTTCTCCTAGAGCCAGAAGGAGAATCTTGGTCCCCTGACTAACCATCAGGAGACCTGGAGTAGAAGTGACCAAGTCTGAGAGCTGGCAATTTTCTGGCTTCACTTTGCTTGAAAACAGCCAAAGTAAGCCTGCCACCATGGATCAGGAAAATGTGCTGGTGCACTTACACAGTGGAGCACTACTCAGTGGTAAAAAATAATGACAACTTGAAATTTGCAGGCAAATGGATGAATCTAGAAAAAATCATATTGAATGAGGTAACCCAGACCCAAAAAGACAAATATAATATGTACTCACTCATAAGTGGCTTTTAGACATAAAGCAAAGTAAAACCAGCCTACAAATCACAATCCCAGAGAACCTAGACAACAAAGAGGACCCTAAGAGAGACATACATGGATCTAATCTACATGGGAAGTAGAAAAAGACAAGATCTCCTGAGTAAATTGGGAGCATGGGGACCATGGGAGAGGGTTGAAGGGGAGAGGGGAAGGAGGGAGGGGAGTGGAGAAAAATGTATAGCACAATAAAACAATTTTTAAAAATATAGAAAAAAGAAAACAAGTTTTCTTATAGCGAGTTGCGGCTATATGTCTTCTAGTGAGACCTGAAAATACTAACCTTTCCTTATGGAGGCTGCCATGTTCAAAGCTTTTCAGACCTCAGATAGCTCTGCCACATAGAGATAATGGCCAATTCATTTGTAGTATTAGCCCTTTGTTTTCCATTGGTAGCATAAGGGAGTCTATAGGGATTGCCTCCACTCCAGGAGATTCTTGGTACTAGAATGCTAAGATATCTTTGTTGATATTAATGGCTTCATTGCACACTGAGCAACCACTGTGAACGTAGGGTGAGGGTGGATGAAGCAAGCTGAGTCAGAGAGTTTATCCAAGGTGGCGGGAATCACCGCCATTCCTCTCTACATCAGGTTGTGGCACAGTCCCTTCATGCCACTCACTGGGCTGGCAAGATTTGAAACACATAGGAAGTGGAGGGGCTGATACCCCCCCCAGTGCCTCACATAGGCATATGACAGTAGGAGGGGCAGGGGCGGTGGTAGTGAAACACTTCTTAAATGGGAGGTCAGACACAAAAGGCCCATCAGGAGTGATGGTCCAATGGCGGTGGGGTGGCTGACTGGTAGAGGTAGCCAAAGAAGGCCTAGTAGCTAGGAAGGGGGAGGTCCTGAGCAAAGTTGGGGGGTATGGAACTTTCTAGTCCTCACCAGTGGGCCAGTGGGCGGGGCAGCCACAGCCAGATTATCCCTCTCCACTTCCCTCCCTCTACGGTTTCCACACTGAGCTCAGTCTGGTGGGAGCACCGGGGCTCCAGAACTCTTCCTGCACTCTTGCAGGGCACAGGCGGGGTGGCCACAGGACACATAGCTGAGGGGCAGAGCTGGGGCCCTGCCTGTTGGTTCCCAAAGCCATGGATGTGGATGCTCTGGGGTCTGCAGGGCACCAGGTGGGACGGGGGCTAGCAGACCTGGATTGGGCGTTGGTGTCTGGTTTCCTCCCTGTAGGCTCTGGAAATTCGAGTTCCCCTTAGGGTCTGGTCACACTTTCATCTTCTAGCCTAGGGTCCCTTTGATCTAAAGCTCAACCCCTTGCTGAGAGTTCCTTTTTCAGAACTTCCACTCTTTATGTCTGTGTCTTTCAATTCCTGACCAGCCCTTGCTTGGTTCCATATGTGTCCCATCCCCTCCTCTGGAACTATACATCAGGCTAGGTCCCTAATGACTCTGCTGTCAGCTTCTGCTCAACAATCTGCTTACAAATACACAGTTGACATTTGTAAAGAGTACGTCCTTTACCCTCTCTTCCTCTGAGACTGTCTCTGGAGTTAAGATGACCACTCTCCTACCTGTCTTCCTGTCTGTCCCTCCATATGACTAACCCTTGATGGTGTTTTTCCCTTACCAGCCCCTTGTCGGTCTGTCCTGTTATCCTTCCTGTCTCTTTTTGGACTCCATGTCTCTGGATCTTAGCATCTAGATAATGGGTCCCTATGTCCTCTGTAATTTCAAAGGTTTAAGCCTCTCACCTTCTCATCCAGCATCTCAGATACACACCACAGTTCCCCCCCCCACCCTGAAAGCACCCTTTTTAGCTGGCATTTGTTGCCTGGAAACTCCATCCCAAGCTCTCTATGGAACCCCCAGGAGCATGCTAATGTGTCTGCCATTTTATCCCTTTAAAGGTTGAAAAATCTCTCTGTGGGCATTTAAAATTTCCAGTCACTGCTTCCTATTTTTCCCTAGATTTTCCTCTTGTTCCCATCCAAATTAGAGGGAGGAAATAGGCAACAGTGTCGGGTTTCCTTATCATGGAACTTTAAGTACCAAATTACAGGGCTCTCTGAGATCCTCAGACAGACTTCGACAGGATGCACTAATGTCCAGAGCCAGCAGGTCACTCTGTCAGGTCTCCCAAAAGAAGCAGGATAAGGTCAGAGTTACAGTATCCTGGCCTCCGGTCCAGATGTCTTGGTGTGTGAATGGATGTGTGTGTGTGATAGGAATCAATTTCCTGGGGTTATCTGGTGATCCAGAGATATAAAGCCACCTTTGAGCCTTGCTGCCCCTCCCTGCAAGTCCTCTGGGACCTGGCCTCAGGCTACCCACCTGTTTGAATTAGGCATTCTCTGTGTGAGGGCTGGCCCCTGCTTCCCCACAGTGATATGGCAACTCCAGAAAGGCAAGGTTGATAATAGTGTGTGGAAAGCCTCAGCCCTGGCTGAGGGCCAGACCAGGACTTTGATTGTGTGTGAGTGTGTATGTGTGTGTGTGTGTGTGTGTGTGTGTGTTTGTGTTTGTCTGTGTGTGTGTGTTGAGGGGAAAGTGTTAGATGTAGGCCTGTATTTGTTTATCTCCCCTCTGTACAATGTAACCTTAGCAGGGGCAGGGCAGGATTGGGTGTGATAGCTGGGTGGGCATCCTATTCTAGATACCTGTGCCAGGTTCACCAAGCACCAAGAACTCTGTTCAGGGTGACCCACCTGTTGGTTTGGGGTAGGTGACAGTCCCTCAGGAGGTGGGAGTATGTGTGTGCTCAATCTACCCACAGCAGCAATCCTCTGGCTACTTGAAGATGGGTCAGTGAGGCCAGGCCAGGGAGAATATTAGTATAGAATGGGGCCTGTTCCACTGCTGTGGCGGGGGGTCCACTGGGTAGAATTGGGGGGTGG
>PVIU01019941.1:0-35227 GCA_004026605.1 Ondatra zibethicus
CCCATAGTATCTAGCAGACTTTTCCATGAAGCAGAAATTTCAAAGACTGTTTCACCTATATTGGCAGTTTGCCAGTCACTTTCTTCTGTATCCTGCAGAATGTCTCACAGAGTTTTTTATGAAGCAGGAACCCCAAAGGATCATCTGACCTTTAGGCAAGTTCAGCAGTCATTTCTCTGTGGATCCTGCATGTCCAGTGAAGCAGTCCAGGCAAGGGCAGTTTCTTGCCAAATGGCTAACCAACTCCATAAGGAGCCTCTTCAATGTCCATCATCCTTTTGAAGTAGCTCGGTGCTGCCAGGAGCAGATGTGTCTCATTGTCATGAAAAGTCCTAAATTTGTAAAACTTTCAAATGTCATATTCTGAAGGTCTCTGAAAGATTTGAAGAATACCTAACTAACTGAAATATATCTCTATATATCTAGAAAATCAAGCTAGCATGACTAAAAGCTTGACTATTATAGATGATTATCTATTAACCCATATTTCTTAATTATATGTTACACTTTTTAAATGAACTACACAATCACAATACCTCAATCAAGGGCAGAAATATATATATATATATATATATATATATATATATATATATATATATAACAAAATTGACCTTAAATTAGTATCAATAAATCAAGATTCATACCAATGCAAATTATTCATATATATCATATCCTCTTTCAAATGTAAACAAACAATTATAAACAGTATTTGGGAATATGGGTGTAGTTCTGTCCTTACTACTTACTACTATTTGGGGTTTCTGTTAATCAGGTCTTTCATGGTGTATCCTGTGTGCCAGCTTCTTCTCAGTCATCAGTTGGGCAAAGTAAGTTTGGGGGGCTGTTCTTGCCAACCGTTCAGGGAATCTTGGTGTATGAAACCATATTCACCTGGAAGCAATCCAGAGATTCTCATTTTCTGTGAAAACAAAGAAAAACCTCTTTTCCCAAGCAACATATCCTTAGACCCAAATTCTGAAGTCAAGATACTTTTACAATACATGCTGGTCTAGGTTAAGAGCCCATACAATGAAATGTCTCTCTGAACTTAGCTCTTTCAAGGTCAAAAAATTCAAAGAAAACACAACAGTATACATAATCCAGACTCTGTGAATTTTCTATCTTTATGTGGCTTGTTTTTCTTTACACCCTTTAATCTATAATTATCTGTACTCTCTCTCTTTAAAGAATTTACCTTTTTTTGAAAGCATTAACTTTATTTTATGACTCTCTATAATCTTTTTCTTCTCTCTTCCAAGCCTATGTAAATTTATCCAACACTGTGACCCACTTTTATGTCTGAATCTGTCATATTGTAAATCTGTAATTCTTTACTGTCCAGGAACACTTCTTAAAAAGCTACGTGCTTCTTAAAACTTTAGGGGTAATATGGTACCGCCTGTTTGCCTGCCCAGTCTAAAACTTAAGCTGAGCTATTACTATGATATATATGGTGCTTCCTGCTCACTCTGCACAATCCAGCATGGCAGAGCTCCCTGCATCTCTAAGCCATGTACATTGTCACACTTCTAGGCACACTGCCAGTCCAAGTTGCCATCAAGCAAGCTGCAGCTGTTGGCTCACAAACCCCATCCAAATACTCTGTCTCCTGAAAGAGCCAGAGGTCACAATGGCAGCATAGCCCAGAAAGCCGGCATTTTAAAATGGCCATGGCTTTTTTTTCTGTCATGGCTGAATCAGGAAAATCTCTCTCAAAGGAGCTGTGGCAAGCCACTAGCAAACAGCAAGAAGCTGTGTTAAACTCTGTATTTTTTTTCTAGAAATATTTTTCCATCTCTCTCAGGTTTTGTGTGGATTTAGTTCACCACTTTGGCGAGCCAATTTGTAGGAGGAGGGCCTGCTTGTTCATCCCAGCTGCCCAGCTAGTTTGGCCCAGAAATAACCACATAGAAACTATATTAATTAAATCACTGCTTGGCCCATTAGCTCTAGCTTCTTATTGGCTAACTCTAGCATCTTAATTTAACCCATTTTTAGTAATTTGTGAATTGCCACGTGGCAGTGGCTTACCAGCAAAGATTCAGCATGTCTGTCTCCGGCGGCTCCAAGGGGTCTCTGTGATTCTTTCCTTCTCTTAGCATTCAGTTCCATCTTCCCTGGCTACCTAAGTTCCACCTATCAACAGGCCAAGGCAATTTTCTTTATTCACTAATGATAATTACAACACAGAGAGGGAACTCCCACATCACCGTATATGTAGAAAACCTAACTGATATAATTTAAAGTTTGATTATTTCAGGTGACTACCTATTAATCTGTACTTCTAAACTATACATTCCACTTTTAAATGAGCTGTAGAAACACAATACCTTAAACAAGAGCAGAAATACATATATACAGTATAACAAAATCAAACTTAAATTTGCATCAATAGACCAAGAACAATACCAATGCAAAGTATTCATCTCTATCTCATATCCCCCTTTTTACAAATTGACTGTGACCATTAAGCATTTATAACCAACATTTTTAAAATGAAAATAAACATGTATAAACAATCATTTTGTGAATTTGGGCATCGTTTTCTCCAAACAACTTCCTGCTGTTTGATGGGAGAAGTACTTTTAGGTTTCAGAGACCTTTTGGGTGTTCTTGTTCCATGAAACCACATTAGCTTGGGAGGAATCCACAGGTATTCATCTTTTGTGGAAACAAAAGCAAAACCTCTTTTCCAAAGTAATATATCTGTAGACTCAAATTTTGAAATCAAGATACCTTTAAAATATAAATGTTGGTTTAGTTTAGCATGCCCCAGAATCAAATGTTTTTCAGCAGTTAACTCATTAACAATCAAGAATTCTAAAGGAAACACAATAATATACATATTCCATACTCTCTTTGTATATTCCATCTTTATGTGGCTTACATTTTTACTCTGTTACTTTTTAATATTTATTTTATTATTTTTGGTCCTTTAATCTATGACTGTCTGTACTCTTTATTCTTTCTGTTCTAAGCCCGTATACATTTATCCAACATTGTGACCCATTCAGAGGTCTACTTTGTCTGAATTGATCTTATTGTGTATCTTCAATCATTTTCTGACCAGGAGAGTTTTTTATGCTAAGCAGGCATGTTCACCACCTCTGCAAACCATGCACACTGCTTGGGATCTAGGGACACAGTGGGTTTAAGTCGCCTTTAAGTAAATTGTAGCATTCTGCTAACAAACCGCATTTAAGTCTTCTGTAGCAGGGCCTCTCAAAAGAACCAGAGGCATTTGTGCCACCAGTACAAACCAGGAAGCCATCTCTAAAGAAGCCTTGCTTATGCTTGCAGCCAGCAAACAGACCCTATCTGAAAAAATGTGGCCACCAATTGAGTCCCATTTTTGTAAGGTCTAGAAGCCCCCATTTTTAATAAACTTTCATAGGCTGTATGTAGATGTACATTACCCCATGTTGGGCACCATAATGTAACAGAGACTGTACTTTTGTTTCTTGACTACCCAGACCTGAATAATCATACAGAAACTATATTAATTACAATGCCGTTTGGCCAATGACTCATGCATATTTCTAGCTAGCTCTTACATCTTAAATTAACCCATTTCTATTAATCTATGTATCACGACAAGGCTGTGGCTCACCAGTAATATTTTGGCATCTTTCACCTTTGGCAACTACATGGCATCTGCTTGACTCCATCTTCTTTCTCCATGCATTCAGTTTAATTTTCCTGCCTACCTATATTGACCCTGCCATAGGCCAGAGCAGCTTATTTATTAACCAATGATAACAAAACATATTCATAGAGTCCAAAGACATGATTATCAGTGCAGGACAGTTTTAAGAATGGGAAAAGGACATAGATGAATTGATCAATGATGTTCAGTTCTCCAAAGGCAACCAGACCTTAAAAAGAATTTCAATCAGAGCTTTGAGAAATCCCCTGCTCAGGCCCTGAAAACCAGGAAGCTGCACACTCTCCTGTTCATTGTGATCATGTAGTGTAGGGGCTTGCAGATGGCTACATACAAAGCAGTCATAGGCATGACTGTGAGCAGGATGATCTCCATTCTACCAAAGAATGTTCTGCAAAGATCTGAGTCATGCAACAATTAAAAGAGACAGATTACTTTCAGCATATATGCCAAATATCATATTTGGGGTCATGGTGGAAGACCAGTGCCATTTATGAAAATTAGGAAGGACAGAGAAAATACATGGGGAATGCTAGTGTTGGAGTAGAGATGACTGTTACAGTAATAAGTAGATTGCCAAGAAGGGAAAGAGAGTAGATGAGTGCAAATATAACAAACAAGGGTTTTTGTACATCTGGGTTCTGTGTCAAGTCAAGAAGAATGAATCCTGTCACATTGTTCATTTGCTTCATAAATCTAGTTAGAAATATGGATAATTGATTAATCTGTGAGTAGGAAGATGATTGAAATTGTGGCTGACAAATATTGAACAAGCAAACAATTTTTTTTCATATATTTTTCACTGAAACACAGATGGGGATACCAAGCAGCAAAACCCAGTTTTAAAATTTCTTAAAGTTGGACCACATTATTCTTCATATAATGAGCACATTGCCCTCTTCTCTCTCACACCTGAACACACACACACACACACACACACAGGTCACACACTATCTTACTCAGAACACCCTGGACAAAGCCTATAGTGAACAGAACACTCAGCACAATGTGATGTAATATCTTACAAAGTTACTTGAAGCTTTAGAACTTGCCAGGCAGTGGTAGCACATGCCTTTAATCCCAGCACTTGGGAGGCAGAGGCAGGAGGATCTCTGTGAGTTTGAGGCCAGCCTGATCTACAAGAGCTAGTTCCAGGACAGGCTCCAAAGCTCAAAAGAAAACAAAAAACAAAACTTTAGAACTCATTGTTTAAGAACCTTTTTCATGTTTAGATTTCTGGGGGTATTTTATACATAAAAACACAGTTTAAGTAAGATTTACTTATAGCAAAATTTCTACTGAGCTAAAGAAACAAAAGCACCATGATTTCCTGGACAGAGCATGTTCTTTAGTTAGATGAACAATTTGGTTCCACAAATTACACTGCTAAATTTTGTCATTTATAACACAGGAGAAATAACAAATTATATGGAGGCTTTAATGAATATTTTTATCACATGTATCAAACTTTAAATCTTTCTATTCATGTGTGTGATGTATGTATATGTTTCTGTGTATGTGTGCATGCATGTGTGTGTGTTTGCATGTATGTATGTCTGTGGACCAGGAGGGCAGAGGTTTCCTTCTCCAATTGCTCTACACCTTGTTTTGGAGATAGGTTCTCATTACTGACCCTATAACTCACTAACTACCTAGATTGGAGGCCCTTGCTGTCCTTCACTCTCTCACTGCTGGGTTTCAATCATGTGCTGCATGTCCACATTGCACATGGATCCAAACGCAGGCCCTTTCCTGTTTACACAGCAGTGCTTTATCCACTGAACCATCTCCTCTTTCCCAAAACATGTAGCTTTCCATACGCTTGAGGTTTTTTATAAAATATACATATTATTATTTATATTCTCAAAATCTTTATCTTAATATTAATCAGAAGATAAATGAATAACTCAACTCAATTAGTAAGAAAATAACTATTGAATATATTCAGCAAATGGTTAAATGAAGAAATAAATACATTTAGTTATAGAAAAATATGAAGATACATAATACTCTTGGTACTTTATAAGCAAGTTAATTAATTCAAGTGAACTCAGCAAGAAAACAAATGTCGTTTAGTGAGAAGAGTACATTATCTTTCAAGAACATTTAATGTAATAATAATAAAAACCAACACATTGTTTCCAGAAGATTTTCAGTAACTAGGCAGGCAACTTTCAAAACTGAATATTTTCCTCAGTGCTACCACCAAAAAAATCAGAAGAGGAAAAAAAACATAGATCATTTGAAAAATCGAAAAATATATGTCTGTCATCTATCTATGTATCTATCTATGTATCTATCTATCTGTCTTCACATATACACATGTACACACACATACACACAGATACAGACACACAGCATGTGAATAGAGAAGAGGAAAATGCAGTAATAGAAGCCACAGGTAAAAATGGTGAATTCACCTATATAAGGATATGGAAAATGCTAGAAATATTTGCAATGAGCATGATGTCTGTTATTTAAAAAAAATAGTTTTTAAACAAATTAAAATCATTGCTTTCACCATTACAAGCATAAGACAAACAGTACAAATTAGTTCCCTGAAAAAGTATTTGATATCTAAAAAAATTGCTTTATCTATAAACTGATAAAGATTTCTTAGACTTACATTATCCAGTGTTGAAAACAGTTGTTGATAACTTCTGAGATCTGATTCCATAGAACAGGGACATATCATTGGTTATGACCTTACTTCAGAACACCTTATATGTATACTCATTAGAAAAAAGGAAAGAATTAGGCTTTTAGGTGTTTCAGAGCACACCTTCATGATAGTGAAAACTAAAAATCAACTTTAATATCTACATAAGTAGGAACAATTGAATGATTTAGATCTATAAAATGTCAAGTAGGCATTGAACTCATTTGAAGTAGAATTAATGATTTTGATTGACTCTAACATATGAATGGGAAAACAGATTATAAAATAATTCATATTATCTCAAAAGCTAAATATTCACAGAAAAACATTTCAGGAAAAGCATGTCAAATACTAATAATGAATGCCTGAATTATGAGATTAGGACAATTTTTGTGTCAATAGAAAAATTCAGATCTAAGTTTTGAACAAAGTGAATATAATAGCTTAAGAAAAACTCTTATTTTACTACCAGGTTTGAACCCACAGTATCCAGAATTATATTTTATTTGTTCATTAGATGATTTGGTCACTGCCATGACTGAATTTAAGGAATTAGAAACACATGCTTAAGTCTATCTTGTCTGAATTAATATAGTATTTAGAATAAAAACCAGATACACACACTTTTGTAATCTGAGTCCTATAGAAACCGAGGCTTGAGCATGTGAGTTCAAGTGCATTCTGGCTCATATAACAGAATAAAAGCAAAGACCATTCATAAGGACAGCACAGTTTGTAACTGCCTTTCTAGGTGCGTTTGGGTTCAACAGGTTCATTCCAGAAGAAGTCAGCTTATTTGCAGAGATGAGTGCCCATGGAGATAGCATTCACAAGCTGCTTCCTCACAAGCATACCCATTTTTCTTTAAATATATTTACTTTCATTAGTGACTAACAAAGAGTTTTTAAATAAAACTGAGTTGATGGGTCAGATTTCGTTTGCTCTCAATGTTTGTACAGTCCTGTGAATGTGAGGGAAAACATTCTAATTTAGACAATACAAAAATAAATTCAAAGTATTAGGTTTCAAAAAGATGATGGGACAAAACAACCCAACCATTGTATAACATCTCTCTCTAAGCTACCTTTCTATGCATCTACCTGAGTGACTAGGTAAAATATATACCAACACTGAATCTGAGATAGCATCTGATATAAAAATCCCCAACAGCAAAGAATATTAACATAGAAAACTTAAGGATTGAAAGTTCTGAAATAAGTCCTACATGTTTGTTTCCTTATAGTAGAAGGTGCTCAAGTTGGCTATTTCAAGCCTTTTCCTAAGTCAGCCCAAACACAGTCCAAGGACACCTTCATTGATTCTTGAAACTGTGAACCCAAATGCATTATAAACTATGAACCCTGTGGCTTCTTATGCTTATGTGATTTTTAGATCAGGAATTTCTGGACCTCTAGCTTTACCACAATATTCATGAGTAGATTCAGGAAATGTTCAATACATTTTATACAAATGCAAGAAGTTAGTGATGTTCTGATCTCTCAGCTCCCAGAGGTCTAGAATTAGTATCTTTAGCCAAGATGGCATCCAAATCAATAGAGCTTGTTCTCTGTCTTGTGACCATGACATCTGTGACCAAAAGCTTGGGAAAGACCCAGCTAGGATGAGCTAGTAGCATATCCATGGTATTGCATATAAAATGATCTTCGGGCTTGAGACCTAAAGCACAGAGTAGTGAAGTCATGGAGAAATGGGTGAAGGATTCCAATTCAGTCTATAAAACAACACTAATGACATTTGTTTTATAGTGTTATGGGAAAGATAGAGCAAGGTGAGATGTAAAACTGTCTAACCCAGAATAAAACTGACCTGTTACTATTATCAGTGTTTTGAGGTTAGACATGCACAGGCTAAAGAGACAGCTCTTTAATACTTTAGTCATAATGTTTCTTAATACTAAGAGCTTTGATAACTCCTTGTTGTGTGATTAGACTTTACCTAAGGAAGCACAACACAAGTCTCCCCACCCCCGATAAGGATCCCATGACAGACCAAAGTTAGATACCATAAAAGTCAAACATGGTGAACCAATGAGGTTTATTGAGGTTACTCACAGGAATAAAGAGAAAGGGTTACTTACAGGAGCAGAAATGACTCAAAAACAGCAGCATCACCAAAGCCCACCCCAGCAAGGCTGAAACACAGCCCACAAAACTGGAAATATGGAGCACATTGTATAGCTGGCAGGCACATCAACAGGTTAGAGATGGTCCTTTCCAGGAAACTCAGTTGATCTAAACCTCTTCCAGGCATATCAGTTGGTGTGTGCTTCTTCCAGGAAGCTGGTATGGTCTCAGAGTCTTCTTTGCAACTTTGCTTGTCTGAGGGTCTTCTTTGCAGCTTGGTTTGTCAGAGAATGACTTGCATATGTCTTTATGTGAAAGTTTATACATTCTTAGAACAAGGCCAGCAATCTGGATACCGGTAAAGTTGTTGAGGCTATGGGAAGACTCTCCTATGTTGATTCTGGTATAGACACTTGCTGAAAGAATATTAAAAAGAACACACCAAATGGTTTTACTTGTTCTTGCAGTTATTATGGGAATTACTGCACTGAGATTGCTGCAACAGCCTGAGGGGCCCTTCATAAAGAAATCCAAAACTCTGAGTTGGTTATAGTCTCTCATAAACATTCAACAGAACTTTGAACTGAACAAAATATGATTGATAATGAGATAGAGAATGAATTTGGTGAGTTGAGGCAAGCTGTTGTGTTCTTAGAGTATCCATTAGAAATATTGAAGGAATAGATAAAGTTAAAATGCGATTGGAATGTTACATCCTATTGTATTATACTTTTAAAGTTTAATGAAAGTATGATTGAGATAAACATAGGATGCATTTGATAGGTCATCCTAATTCTTCTCAAATGGTTTATGATTTACAGAAAGAAATTAAGAAAACTTTTGTGGAAAAGTTATATGATACAATAGGAATGGATGTTACAGAAGGTCTTTTCAACACTATGAATCACTTTACTAGAGTTCTTATTTTAGCAGGTTCTACCAATAGTAACATTATTGTTTGTAAAATGTGTTTTGTCTTACTTATGCAAGATTGTGAAGCAGAAAGATAGATAAGAAGCTGTATTTGCTGTATGACCACATAATTTCAAGCATAGCAGAAGGAGGAGAAGAAGGGGCAACTCCTCCACAGCTGCAGCTGGCTCCTGAAGTTGACAAGTAGCCATAATCTGCCTTTTGTCTACAGCACCTTCTGTTTAACATACATAAAATGTATTTGAGATTTTCCCAAAGGTACAAAAATCTATGCAAAACTTGAGAAAATCCAGCACACTGCAATATCCCTTGTGAAGAATTTGAATTTAGCGTTGTCTCTTTGAAAGCTTAGTTAGGATGTTTTTGGTATATGGCTAATCAACTGGCTAAAGGTGTAAATTGGAGAACAATAAAGAAACCCAAGGCTAAGGGAAGGCATCTCAGTCTTCAGTGACAGTCCACAGAGAGGTTGAGTCCCCTTGAAGCTGGAAAGGCTAAAATCATCCAGGTGCTTCTGTACTTTTTTCCATGGACCCTCATGAACCTACATCCACACATGGAATACAACATTTATGGTCACTCCTGAGAGGGAAGGGTCTAGTGAAGCTGGTCAGTTTCAGGGACTTACTGAAGCTATTTTGAGTTGTTTACCTTCTGTGTTAAAGAGCTTCCCTGTATGATGGAATGTTGCAGTCTTGGAGGAAATTGCTATGTAACATTCCTCTGCCATAAACTGTGTGATCTGGGTTGTCTGCTTCACTTTACCTTAGTTTCTATATTGTAAAATACAGATAATAATGCTACTCAGTGAGAACTCAAGGTGAATACTTGGTGTGTTTGTTACTTTTCTAAAATAAAACACGATATTGAAAAGAGACTTTTGGTGAAAAAAGAATTCTACTTTGTTTTACATTTTTAGAGGAATAAGAATCTATCATTTCTGGGAGGAAAATTACAACAAGCCCATCGCCAATATCAAGTTAAATGGGGGGGGGGAATGCAAAGCATTTCTACTAAATCAGGAACAAATAAAAGATGCTCACTCTCTTCACTTCTGTTCAATGTAGTGTTTGAAGTCTAAGCTAGAGCAATAAGAAACAGACAGGATGAAAATGATACAAATGGGAAAGAATATGTCCTATTATAACTATTTGCAGATTTCATACATAAAAAAAATCCTTTAAGATTCCTTTAGAAAGATGTATGTACAGCTGATAAACCCATTCAGCAAAGTAGTGGAAAACAATGTTAACAAATGAAAGCTGTTAGGACTCAGTTGTTATGCCGGCCCCTGTCACCTGGCAGGATGCACTCAGGCAGCCCATGGGTGCTACATTACTACACAGTCTGTAGGCAGGTGCAAAAGGTCCCTTTAAGAGACAAGCTTCACCCATTCCCACTATCTTTCCTGCTGTTCTTCTGAAAAGGCAAGCAGGTCTCTGTTTCTCTCTGTGTGTCTCTCTATATCTCTGTCTCTGTCTCTTTGTCTCTTTTTCTTTCTTTCTTTCCTCCCCCATTCCCTTTATCTCAGTGAAACTCCTTATGTAAGCAGTGGCCTGCATGGTGTATTTGTCTCTCACCTGCCCTGAAGCCTCTGGCTATCACCTGCCAAGATCCCTCTCCTTCACAATCATTACAAAAACCACAGCATTCCTGTTCTCCAAAGACAAATATCCCAATAAAGAAATCAAGGAAACATTGTGATTAACAATAACTTCACTAAATTTTGAAATTAATAGAGAAAATGAAGTGAAAAAGTTGTGCAGTGTATGCTGAGACACTCAAGGAAGAAACTGAAGATAGCAGAAGATGGAAAGCCCCCCATGTTCATTGATTTTCAAGATTATTACTGTGACAATGGCCATCCTACCAAAGAATCTGTAGATTTTACACAGTCCCAGTGTTCCTTTCTTTTCACTAATACATGCATTTCAGCTCTCATAAAAAAGCTATATATGGGGGGTTGGAGAGATAGCTCAGAGGTTAAGAGCATTGCCTGCTCTTCCAGAGGTCCTGAGTTCAATTCCCAGCAACCACATGGTGGCTCACAACTATATGTAATGAGGTCTAGTGCCCTCTTCTGGCCTTCAGGGATACACCCAGACAGAATATTGTATACATAATAAATAAATAAATATCTTTTTTAAAAAAAGCTATATATGGCAGTTAATATGCAGATACACAACTGGCCACCATGAAGAGAATACAAACCCATGGAATGCTAAGCTCTAATTCAGACAACTATACCATACATACAACCTACAAGGTTCAGGGATCACAGCTGAAGATGGTATTGGAAGACTGTATGAACTAGAGATAGTGGAAGTTCATTGTAAAGAGTTTTTAGGGCATGCTAAGATATTTGCACATATATACTCATAGAAACTGACTGCATGAACATGACCTATAAGGGAAGGCAGCCAAAATCCCAGCATGGATGAGGTAAGTTTGTCGCTCAGAAAAGTCAAGGAGATCTTTTTTGTTGTTGTTAATTTTTATTTTCATTCTTAGTTTTCTTTTGGGATGTTACAATGCCTCATAAAACATGGAGGGAACGGGAAATGAGTGAGATTGGGGTGCATAATGCAAAATTCCTCCCCCAAAAATCAATAAAAATATAACGTTGGAACAAAAAAAAAGAACTAAAGCTGAATCCATGTGTCTCCACTAAAGCGCATAACATTTAAAATAGGAGTTAATGCAGGAAACGATTTTCTGAGGTTGAGTGGGATGTATACCCATGACCTCGACCTCACCACCTAATAGGGAGAGAGGCAATATCATTCTGTGTGGCTGAGTGAGAGATACCCTAAAAAACATCAAAAAGTAAATGAATTTCATAAAATTGTAAAATAATCTGTGAAAGGATATGGTCACTATTAATATACTTTGTTGATGGAATTCTCTTCCAATGAGTTTAAATCCGTGTGTCCATTTACACATAATACCTAGTCAGCAAGACATGTGACCACCAAAAGAGGGTTAAGTCGTTCCAACCTCCTTGCTATAGATGTTAAATGTTTTAGCCTATCTAATTTTTGGTCAGGTAAAACAGTGAACATAAATGAACATTGTGCATAAAGCAGCAAGAACACAGAGCCACAAGAAATCATGTCAAACATTTCTGTGTATCCTAACCTGAAAGGTGCTGCCATTGCATCCTTTGTCATCATAGGAACACCCATTGTTCCAGGAGGTTGTAATAAAGAGAGGAGACAGGAAGTACTACTAACACAGTATTCTTAACATGTAGTAGAAATGGGAGCACATAATAGTGTAGTGCTCTTCCAAGCACTGGAAGAGCACTGAATAAGCTAAATCTCAAGAAAACTAGACTACAGATCTTGAGGATACAGATATTTCTTCAAACCTACTCATATAACCACAGTTCTGAACTCATAAACCCTAAGGTAAGACTCATTATTAAGAGACTTGGGATACTAAACAATAGTTTCAAAACTTTTGTCTTCCTTTGAAATGGCTAAAGAGGACCTCAGAAAGAGACACACAAGAATTATGATATTTTTCTGAAGTAATTCAAGAATTCAACAGAAAAAGTTCACTGTCCCCCACGAAGATACTGGTCTGTTGAATCCTGAATTCTCAACCACAAGTATGATGAGATCCACTATTCTCCTGCCTTAGAAATGAGCAGAAAATACTAGTTTCTTTTTTATAAAGAAAGTGACAACATAGAAGAGTGATCTAATTTAGCTTGAATATAATGGAGGAGCTATGGAAAAGAACAACATCAACAACAAAACCCCACTAACCCTCATTAACTTTTCCAAAAATACATAAGGGAACAATACTTCCTAACTTATTCTGTGATGCTGGCATAGTATTTAAATACAAAAATCAAACAAAGCTGCTAAATAATTCATAATAATATATAAAAATAGGTGCAAAAATTAAATAGAAAGCTAGCATAGTATATTTAGTAGTTATAAAATTATTTTAGATTATGCCCAAGTGAGTTGTAACCCAGCAATGAAAATTATTCCGTAAAAATTATTCAATAATATACATCATATTAATAAAAAAAGGACATGACACTTACTAATTAGGACACAGAGCTTAGTGACTACAGTAATTAAGTTTTGGTTTCTGCACAGGGAATCTTGATAGGAGGATTTTAGATCTAGATATTGCAATGCTTAAAACTGCATCCATTTCAGGATCTTATTCCTATGGACAGAAAGAGCACTGATGCACCCTCGTACAGTTGAGTGACTGTCTCCATCTCCTACATGATTGCAGGCTGCAAGGAATCTTCCTCAGGGACAAACAGTATACAATACCCCAGGCTATTTTCCACACAGTAGTGAGAGCCCTTCATGTCCCGGTCTTGGTCCTCAAGGGTTTATGTGACACATACTTCATCACAATATTCTAGACCAGAGATATGGACTGTTAATAAATTAGTTTCAACTGCAGGAAAAAGAACTTATTAGGTAAATTGTTTAGAGATAAGTACTACTGAATATCTCTTCCGAAGGCAAACTCTTCAAAAAATAGAAATAATTAATTCCTGGGAGGGTAAAGGTGAGAGATTTATCCTTTAATAAAACACTCAGTAGCCTTTACACATGGTTTCATTCTTTTTCTTCCACTGGAAGAATTGAAGGGTAGACATTTGTGTTTTTCTTTGTAACTTGATCTAGGTAAGGAAGATTATAAGATTCTCTTTAGTAGGGAAAACCATGAGTGCCTAATTCAACAGAACATTTTCTTTTTTTCTTTTCTTTTGATGGGCATTACAAAGCCATCAAGATTTGAAAGTGCTTGTTAAATGCATTTGAAGTTTGTGTCATTTGGCAGTCTCTTCCTCCTAAAGTATTGTTTAGGTATTGTGAATTTGGGATAAACACATTTCACAAAACACTGTCTAAATATCTGTATGTAATGATTACTCTATGTTTCTGAAGATATTGGACATTCTCCTCAACTGCAACAGTAGAAAAGTAAGTTCCTCTGAATTCTGATTTTTAATCTAACTGATCATATTTCCACCCCCAAGAAGTTTTCCATAAAAATCATCAAAACAATGCCTTTTGAACATTTTCAGATGTTTTAAGAAGATGTTGCTAAAATATTTGTTCCTTTAAACTGTAGATATGGTTACATATGCATATTAAAAGTATTAGGAGGAAAAAAAAGTATTAGGAGGAGGCTTACAATTCATGAAACTGCAAGAACTCATTTCTATGGTATGAGCACAGGAAGAATATAAAGGGACTGAAAAGGTTGGATGGGTTACTGAGAGTTTACTGCATAGAGTGTGCTGATTTGGGTAGTTTCTTGGCTAATGCAGTCACACGTTTTCAGAAGAAAAAATTGTTTTGGCTATTCTCAGGGATTCAAGAGAGGAAAAATACAACTTGTACCAATAGCTGGAGACCCAAAATGCAGCTGAGAATCAAATAAGCCTCCTCAGAGTTAGAGCTATGATAGACGTGACCTTCACTACAGCTGACACAGGTCAGAACTCACCGGACAGTAACAGCTTTTGAATTCTGCTTTTCCAAAGAATTCTTTCAATTCTGAAGCCAAGGTTCAAAGATGAATACATTAAAAATTCAGAATCTGGAATGGTAAAGGATACTCTCTGCTCTGATTGGAAATCTGAATTAAAAGTTCAGACTCAGGGACACTTAATTTTGACCTTATCAAATGTTCTTGGGTATTGAGCAGTGAGAGCTTGCCCTTACAATAGTAGATCAGCTCTCAGTTGCATAATTAAATATCTGTCACCTTAAGCTCAGATTCAAGAAAGGTATTGATAAATATGAAATGGTAGTTGATTTCTCTCCTTTTGGCTATTGTTTCCCTTTATATATTTATATAAGAAAGGTGAAATGCAGAGGCAGAGAATACCAGTGTTATAGAGTTTAGCAGACCTAGGCTGTTGTTTTCTGTCATTGGCTGATAAGCTTTGGTTGCCTGAAATTCACCTGACTGCCCCTTCATCCCTCAACTTTATACAAGATACCCAGGGATTTCTAATGTAGGGCAGTTCTGGAGGTTTGTGGACTGGAAATCTAAACTCATTACCATCTAGCTTTCTTTTGTAGCTTAGCAGAGAACTGTGGAGGATTTATTATGTATATAGATGGTGGTTTTAAGGCACTAGATCACTTCTCTTAACTCTGGCAATGTTGACCTTCAAAGGAAACTGATCTGCCTTGGAGACACAGGCACTGAGTAAATGCTAAAAAGATAGATACTGACATCCTGGATTTGGATACTGGAACCTTTACATTTTACCACTGGGACTTTAGGTAAGTTCTTTATCTTCCAGCCACAGTCCAGTCTTCTTTCCTTTAAAATTCACATTTAAAAGTGTCTAAACCTTTTATACATAAAGTTGAGGGATGAAGGGGCAGTCAGGTGAATTTCAGGCAACCAAAGCTTATTAGCCAATGGCATTATTGTGAGGAATAGGTGAAACACTACACACAAATCACTTAGGATAGTGCCAAGTGCATGGCAGGTATTCAATGAAAGATTGTCCCACAGGAATCTTGTGCAGGACATGCAAGCCTCAGCTGCCACAAATGTGGAAAAGCAGAGCACAACAAAGGGTTCATGCCCAAATATCTTATCCCAGGAATTAAAGTAGTGACCAGATTTTCTCAGTGTGAGATGAGGTTGCTCACTTACATCCCTGCCTTTCCATTGTAGTCTTTCCTTTTATGGAAGACCAGTCTCTTCTTGCTCCTCTGCAAACACCACAGTGTATGTATGCTATTAGTTTTTGAGCCATGACAGGGAATGAAACTCATTTATTACTTTAAGATAAATTGAGCACCAAAGACATCAGTTTTGACATAGACTCAAATTGTTCAGTTTGCCTTTGTGTCTGCATGCTGTGAGGGAAAGGAAGAATCTGAATACTTTAAAAGGATCAAAATATATACAGATTACTTGAAAATCTGCAGGAAATGGAATGATTAACTGAATGAGTCATGTTTTGGGTGTGTGGTTTTGATCATGAAATATGATTTTTGTATTTACATTCTAGAATTTATAAAAACATATTAGTCCAGTCTTTGTTATCCCAAGGATTAACTCCTCTAGAGAAGACTTGACAATTAGAAACACACTCTTTTTTATTCTCAGGGGTTCTTGTTCCTGTGAGAATTCTCTAATACTTTGGGCTATTTAGAAGGGAAGTTGTGATCCTGGGCTTAGAGATGTAAGGTCTATGTCTCAACAAAGTATTCTTGAGGTTGCTTGGAAAGACATCTCTTTCCAGCAGACTTCAGTATGTATCATGACCACATGTGATGGGGACAATCCATCTTACGCTTCACAGTTCTCATGTGTCAGAACACATGAAGATATTTTTAAAAGGAAAAAAGGAAAGAAATCTGAAGCTCAGGGAAAAAAATAAAAACTGATAATGAATGACATAGCAGTTTTAAATCATTGTAAAGTTTGAGTGATATCTGCATTCATCATCAAGTAAATGAAACAGATTTATTATAAAGTGAATTCAGGCTTGACTTATTTATGTGCAAGCAAATTGTTGGTTAATGGGGTTAGTTCAAATGAGAACCTATATTTAACTGTAGAAAAAAAGACAATATGTTGTGTGGGCTGGTCAGGGCAATCTCATCCTCTGTCCTGAGTGCCCATTCGCTAGTGCTCATTCATCCCCTTGTCTTATGCTCATTTGGTGAATTGACAAGCACAGTTTTATGAGAACACCCTATTATCTTTTGGTTACATTCAGAGGCCATGAGTTGGATTTCCTGATGTGCCAATGTATAATCCTTTATATTTGTTGTGTTGTATTTTGCTAAGATTTGAATATTCATTTTGTCAATTATAGTACTAAATATAGAAATCAAAGTTATTTTCTGATCATAAAATTAGTGATGCAATCTATTGTAATTTGGAAAATGATAAAAAAAACTAAAGAAAAAATAACAAGTCACCCATAATCTTATATTTTGATGCAAATGTTCTCAATATTTTAATTATTTTTTCCAATATGTTCTGAATTGCTATGAAACATTATTATGCTTTTATATTTTTGAAAAGTTGTGTGTGTGTCTATTTGTGGGTATGCATACATGTGAGTGAAGATTTCTCTAATAAGAGGAATTCAGATTTATCTGGAGCTGGAGTTGTATTTGATTGTGCACTACCTGTTGTGGGTGCTAGGTCCTCTTCAGGAGAAGCATGCACTCTTAACCACTGAACAATGCCTTCAGCTTCTACCTAATTTTTGATTAACATGTAATAATTGCACAAATTAATGGGTCACATACACAGTATGTCCTGATCAAGTCAGGGTCATTAATAATTCCCTTCTTACTATCAGCTCTCTATTTGGAGATATTGAACTCCTCTCATTGCTTCATAAAGCATATAATATATTATTATCAACTGCAGTTGTCCAATTGTGCTGTGGAGCCTATGCCAGCATTATCTTTGAGTATGTAATTATTTGGTGCCTGTTCTTGAACACCTTGTTTTCCATTTCTACTTGTACCTTTAGATTAATGCTGGGTTTAGAATCCAGTTACATGAGAGAATATATATGACATTAATATTTGACTTATTTCAATTAAAATTTCCTCCATTTCTGCAAAGATGTGAAGAAAGGGGAACAAATATACTTGTGTTTTAACATCAATGAATCATAGTTTATATAAAATTTTATATGACAACTTCAAAATTTAATTTTATTCCTGAATTACACATATTAGTATTTGAATAGTGTTTTCAAATACTAATTACAGTTATTATCACTAATTTTTACTTTTATATATGTATAAGTATATATATAAGATATATGTGTTTCTTATATAGTCTTACATATATATTAATAAGACACACACACACATATGTCTTGTTAATCTCCAAAATTTTGCTGCTAATGATCGCTCTGTTCCATCATTCTGATGTAAAAGTGAAGTTTGCAATTACTCCCCTGACTGTAGAAAATGAGATCCTTCCTTCAGTGTGTTCTTTGTCTTTTAAGAATTCTTTTGAATTGAAAAAATAAAGACTAGAAAAGTCAACTTAGAAAATGTTTGACCCATTTTTCTAGAGTTTTGGGCAGACTAATTCTAATGTATGACATAGTAGAATTCTGAAGATTAGAGTTTGTGACTATAATTACTTTACAATTTTCTCCTCTTTTTTTCCTGAAGACAAAATATTTCTTTTTGGATTTTGAAAAATATTAACCATACCACACAGATGGAGAATAAAAGGAATGTGACTGAATTCATCTTGATAGGTCTTACACAGAACCCCCAAGTGCAGAAAGTAGTGTTCGTGACATTTTTGTTCCTGTACATAGTAACAATTTCAGGCAACCTTCTCATTGTGGTCACCATCATCCACAGCCGGGGTCTGAGTTCCCCCATGTACTTCTTTCTGAGCCACCTTTCCTTGATAGATATGATTTACACTTCCTCTTCAGCTCCAAAGCTGATTGTAGACTCCTTTCAAGAGAACAAAGTCATCTCCTTTAATGGATGTATGGCGCAAGTATACGCAGAGCACATTTTTGGTGCAACTGAGATCATTCTCTTGACAGTGATGGCCTATGACCGCTATGTGGCCATCTGTAAACCTCTGCACTATATGACCATCATGAGCTACAAGCTATGCATTCTTCTGGTGGGAGTGGCCTGGACCGGAGGGTTTCTCCATGCAACTATCCAGATCCTCTTTACAGTATGGCTGCCCTTCTGTGGCCCCAACATCATAGACCATTTTATGTGTGACTTGTACCCATTGTTGGAACTTGTCTGCATGGACACACATACCCTTGGTCTCTTCGTTGCTGCCAACAGTGGGTTCATCTGCCTATTTAACTTCCTCCTCTTGATGGGATCCTATATAGTCATCCTGCGCTCTCTAAAGAACTATAGCTTGGAGGGAAGGCGCAAAGCCCTCTCCACCTGTGTGTCTCACATCACAGTAGTGGTTTTATTCTTTATCCCATGCATATTTGTATATTTACGCCCAGTGACCACTCTGCCACTTGATAAGGCTGTCGCTGTCTTTTACACTATGGTTGCTCCTATGCTGAATCCTTTAATCTATACCCTCAGGAATGTTGAGGTAAAAAATGCAATAAGGAGGCTATGGAGAAAAAAAGTGAGTACAGATAACAATTAAACATGTCATTGAACTTTACATACAGAAGTAATACATAGACTCTTGGCTGAAAATTTTTGCTCTCAAGATGAGAATGTCAACTGTAACTTGATATTATTTGTATATAGCTATTTCAGCAGAAATTTAAGCAAGGGTTATTGCCCATATTTCTGTTCTCCTGTCTCATATGTCTGTCATTACAACTAATTGCTTCTAAATCAGCAAATATCTGTAAAGTGGTTGGAAATCTGAAACTTTTCTAGAATTTAAAATGTATAAGCCTAGAATGTTGGTTTGATAGTAATAACTTTATGTAATATTGAGATTGTTGATTATTAATGATAATAAAACTAACATCTGTAATGATCTCCCTTCACTTGAGATTCTGGTGTCACATTAGTTCTTTGCTTTATGAATTTTGTTTTCTATTAAATATTGGTTATGTAGAAAAAGATATACTGCTTATTTTATAGCTATAAACCTTCTATTCTTTTATATTTTATCAGTTGAAATCTAATTAAGAGATAGACCACAAAGTATCCTTGAGTTGAACAGATGAAATTTTCCCACAATGAATAATTTTAAGGTGTTTATGATAGAGGAGTAAAGATACCCTGATATTTTATGACAAATATCTAAGAAAGGTATATAATTTTTAGACTAGACTTCTCCATGAACTCTACAATTCCAATACTTGAGAAAGGCATAGTTTTTGTCCATTGAATAATGATGTTCACTGTATTTTCTATGGCCTGGATATATGCTAGTACAAAATAAACTCCTTTGATAAGTTAACAAGCTTCAAACCTTCCACTGGGATGATGATGATGATGATGATGGTGTGTGTGTGTGTGCATGCATATGCACATGCATATGCACATACACATCACTGAGACTGGTAAACAAGGAAATTTGTCTTGCATTGGTAGTCTAAGCTGCAGAGGACTGATGCTGGCAGAATATTCTCATCACAGAGCAGAGCAACAGACTTGGGAAATTGAAGGGCCCTAGTGTAATTACTGAAATCTGCCTACAGAGGTAACAAATGAACCAGTCATAACCTGCCCATGAAGATACCAATGAGTTCAGTAAAATTAGTTTCAGTAGATATTTCCTCTGTTGCTCAAACATACAAATTGTTGGAACTACAGTCAGAATTAAATGCAAACAGAACCACACTGAGATCTGGAAAAGATATGCCATACGTTTTTGATTAGGCATTTTCTGGCATTTTATTATTCCTCCACTGAAAATGCACAGACAGATGATGAACCATTATTTAGAGGTGGTTTGTAGAAAAGATGCAAATATTACACTGCACACTCAAGTGTGAAGGCTTAGTGTCCTTCCAAAAACATGTTAATAATAAGACATGAATAAGCAGGAGTTAGACCCTGGCAAAAGAAGGTGAGACACTACTGTACTAGGAAGGAAAGAGTAATAGGCAAATAAGATATTGATAACAGATAGGGACAGGTAAAACCAGAATTAATAATCAAAAGTTGTTGTGGGATAATCGCTTTGTACACTCTATGAAGATATGTTACTGTTTTATTCTGATTGGTTTAATAAAGAGCCGAATGTATAATAGCTAGGCAGGAGAGAATAGGTACAACTTCCAGAGAGAGAAAGGAACTCTCAGAGGAATCTGAGGCATGGGGAATTTGCCTGCAAGCCATGCAGAAGTTAGAGCTATAGTAAAAAGGACAGGTTATGAGTCATGTGGCAGAATGTAGATTAATATAAATGGGTTAATTTAAGGTCTATTTTGGAACAAGCTTAAGGCCAAGAGTTCACAATTAATAAAGAGTCTTCATGTCATTATTTGGGAGCTGGAGTCCAAAAGAAAACCTGACTATAAAAGGTGAATGAAAATCAGTCTATCAGAAGTACAATGTGTGTGTGTGTGTGTGTGTGTGTGTGTATCAATAAAACAAACCCCTAATACCAGGATGCCTAAGACATTTGAGAGTGATGCGTAGAAATGCAGTCTGGGAGGTGCTGGGAACAACTCTATGCTGCTCTCAGTTTATCCTCAGGCTGTAAATAAGCTAATAGAGATTGTCTGTTTGGATAGAAAAGAGGTTATGGTTCTTTTTTCTTAAATATTTTTCATACAGTATATTTAGATCATATTCTCTCTCTTCCACAACTCCTTCCAGATCCTTTCCATTTCCTTACCCACCTGACTACATGTTCTCTCTCTCTCTCTCTCTCTCTCTCTCTCTCTCTCTCTCTCTCACACACACACACACACACACACACACACACGAGCCCAAAATGCAAACAAAAATACAAAACAAACAAGCAAACAAAAAAACAATAAGACAAACAAACCAAAACAAAAAGCATAGAAAGCATACAAAACCAAACAAAATAAAATACGGAGTGTGTTTTGTGTAGGCCAGCTACTCCTGGGCATGGATTCTTCCCTGGAACATGGTTGATATACCCAGTGACACCTTATTGGAGAAAACTGATTTTCCCTTTTCCTGTAGGTATCACTTGCAAATAATTTCTTGCTTAGAAGGAGGAATTTGCATCCTGTTCCTCTTGTCAATGATGAAATATGTTTTCTGGTTTGGTCCTGTGAGGTGCTTCTTCTTATGGTTCTTCACTGACATGTCTGGATGGGCCATCAGGAGACAATAATGAGATCCTTGCACTCTGCACTTCCTCATGTGTGTTTGTTTGCCTTCTATTCCCCTGGGATTCTATTCTCTTGTATTTCAAGATAACTACTTCAATTTCCATTGGAAATAGCAAGCAGTAGTTAAGGAATGGCTCACCTTCCTTCCTTCCTTCCTTCCTTCCTTCCTTCCTTCCTTCCTTCCTTCCTTCCTCCCTCCCACCCTACCTTCCTCCCTCTCTCTCTCCCTTCCTCCTTCCTTCCCCCCTCCTTCTTTCTTAGGGTGACAAGTTTATTTCAGCCACAATTTTTTAATTAATTATTTTCCATCCTGATCACATTTTCTTCTCCCTCCCTCTTGTTCTCCCAATCTTTCCTCTCTTCCCTCCCCCCATCCACTCCTCTTTTCTCTTAAGTAAAAGGTAGGCCTCCTATGTATATCAGCTAGTCATGGCATATCAAGTTGCAGTAAGATTAGTCATCTCCTCTCCTATTAACGCTGGACAAGGCAATCTAGTAATAGGAAAGGATTCCAAAATCAGCTAACAGAGTTAGAGACAGACCCTGCTCCCATTGTTTTGAGCCCCAAAAGAAAACCAAACTACACAACTGTAACATATGTGCAGAGGGTCTAGATCAGTCCCATGCAAGTTCTCTGGTTGGCAGATCAGTCTCTGTGAGCTCCTATGGCTTTTCTTTTTGTGTCCTTGGCCCTTTGGCTCTCATAATCGTCCCCCCTCTTTGACAGGATTCCCCAAGGTTTGCATAGTCTTTGGCTGTGGGTCTTTTCATCTGTTTCCATCAAATGGATCAAGCCTCTGATGGATTACAGTTAAACTAGGCAATGGTCTATGAGATTAGAAGAATAGTAGAATATAATTAGGAATCATTTCACTGACAGTTTACTGGTTATTACCAGTCATGTTTAGTTCTATCCTAGATTTCTGGGCTGTCTAGCCTCTCAATCCTGGCCCTTCAGCCATGGTATGGATCTCATTATGGATCAGTAATTGGTTGGCTACTTCAAGAATTTCTGTACCACCTTTACCCCAGCATATCCTGTGGGCAGGCGAAATTGTAGGTCAAAGTTTATATGGCTGGGTTGGTACCCCAATCCCTCCACTGGAAGTCTTGCCTGCTTACAGGAGATGGTGGATTCAGGCTCCATATCTCCCATTGCTAGGAGACTTAGCTAGGGGGTCACCATCATAGATTCCTGGAAGTTTTTATTGCCTTAGGTTTCCAGCTCATCCCTGAGATGCTTTTGCTTCCAGTTGACTTTCCTAGTACTCTCTTCCTCCATCCTCCTGTTTATGATTCCTCCTGTTCCAGTGTCCACCACCATCAAGACTCTTCCCCCTGTACACCTGAGATGTCTATTCTATTTCCTCTGCACAGAGAGATTTATGTGTCTCCCCCTTGAGTCTTCCTTGTAACTTAGCTTTTTTTGGAGTGTAGTTATCTTTTATTTTACACTAATATCCATTTCTTTTGTAAGCGTGTGTATATTGAGACTTTTTAATCCTCTGTGCTTCCATCTCCTGATCATCTAGTATGTTTTCATACTTTGAATGAAATACTAATCATTGTGATGAACTGTCAGAGATAAACCAAAATATGCTCAATTTGTATATTAGTGAAAGTTTTGGATTTATCAAGATAATAATCACCCTTATTGATATTTAAAAATAAAAACCTGTTAGGTGGTGGCAGCGTGTGCCTTTAAAAGAAATGAGGGGATAGTTATTATTTTGAGACAGTGTTTTCATGTACATTTGAACATGTACTCTGGCACTCCATGGTCATTTTATTTTTATACTTTGTGAGGAATTTATTCATTGTTTTCTCTTAAATTATAGTCCCATAAAATGTTGAAAAGTTCTTTTACTACCATATCTTTATAGATATCCACTCTCTTTTGTCTTTTTTATTGATTTTATTGAGCTCTACATTTTTTTTCTCTACTCCCCCTCCTGACTCTCTCCTCCCCTTCAGGCCTTTACCACAGTCCCCATACTCCCAATTTACTCAGAAAATCTTGTCTTTTTCTACTTCCCATGTAGATTAGATCCATGTATGTCCCTTTTATGGTCCTCATTGTGGTCTAGGTTCTCTGGGATTGTGATTTGTAAGCTGGCTTTCTTTGCTTTATGTTTAAAAAACAATTATGAGTAAGTACATATGATAATTATCTTTCTAGGTCTCGGTTACCTCACTCAATATGATATTTTCTAGCTCCATCCATTTGCCTGCAAATATCAAGATGTCGTTAGTTTTTTTCTGATGTGTAGTACTCCATTGTGCAAACGTACCACATTTTCCTTATCCATTCTTAGGTGGAGAGGCATTGAAGTTATTTCCAGGTTCTGGCTAAGACAAACAAAGCTGCTATGAACATAATTGAGCACATTTCCTTGTGGCATGATTGAGCATCCTTTGGATAAATAACAAAAGTTACCACTGGGTCTTGAGGAAAGTTGTTTCCTAATTTTCTGAGAAATTGCCACACTGACATCCAAAGGGGCTGTACCAGCTTGCATTCCCACCAGCAATGCAGAAGTGTTCCCTTTTCCCCACAATCTCTCCAGCATAAGTTGTCATCAGTGTTTGTGATCTTGGTTATTCTTACAAGTGTAAGATGAAAATCTCAGCATTGTTTTGATTTGCATTTCACTGATGACTAAGGATGTTGAACATTTCCTTAAGTGTCTTTCAGCCATTTTAGATTCCTCTGTTGAGAGATCTCTGTTTAGGTCTGTACTCCATATTTTTTACTGTATTTATTGTTCTTTTGGTGATGAATTTTTTGAGTTCTTTGTATATTTTGGAGATCAGATCTCTGTCTGATGTGGGTTTTGTGAAGATCTTTTTTCATTCTGTAGGCTGTCATTTTGTCTTGTTGATCGTGTCCTTTGCTTTACAGAAGCTTTTCAGTTTCAGGAGGTGCCATTTATTGATTATTTCTCTCAGTGTCTGTGCTGCTGGGGTTATATTTAGGACATGATCTCCTATGCCAAGGTGTTCAAGTGTACTTCCCACTTTCTCTTCTATAAGGTTCAGTTTGGCAGTCTTATGTTGAGGTCTTTGATCCATTTGGACTTGAGTTTGGTGCATGGTGATAGATATGGGTCTATTTTCATTCTTTTACATGTTGATATCCAGTTATTCCAGCACCACTCGTTAAATATGCTTTCTTTTTTCCATTTGATATTTTTTGCTTCTTTGTCAAAAATCAGGTGTTTGAAGGTGTGTGGATTGATATCCGGGTCTTCTATTCGGTTTCATTGGTTCTCCAGTCTGTTCTTATGCCAATACCAGGCTGTTTCCCATGACTGTAGCTCTGTAGTAGTGTTTGAAGCCAGGGATTATGATGCCTCCAGAAGTTCTTTTATTGTAAGAATTGTTTTGGCTAACCTGTTGGTTTTCTTTGGGTTTTTTTTTTGTGCTTTTGCATATGAAATTGAGTACCATTCTTTTGAGGTCCATGAAGAATTTTGCTGTGATTTTTATAGGCATTGCATTGAATCTGTAGATTGCTTTTGGCAAGATTGTCATTTTTACTATGTTAATTCTACTCACCCAAGAGCATAGGAGATCTTTCCACTTTCTGTTGTCTTCTGCAATTTTTTTCTTCACAGATTTAAAGTTCTTGTCATACAAGTCTTCCACTTGTTTGGTTAAGTTACTCTGAAATATCTTTTGATATTTGTGGCTATTGAGAGGGGTGATGTTTCTCTGATTTCTTATCAGCCCATTTATCATCTGTGTAAAAAGGGCTACTGATTTTTTTTTTAGTTAATCTTATATCCTACGACATTACTGAAAGTGTTTATGAGTTGTAGAAGTTCCTTGGTAGAATTTTTGGGGTCGCTTATGTTAACTATCATATCATCAGCAAACAGTGAGAGTTTGACTTCTTCTTTTCCAATTTGTATCCCCTTGATCTCCATTTTTTCTCTTATTGCTCTAGCAAAGACGTCAAGAATTATATTGAATAGATACTGAATAGATAGAGCAACGTTGTCTTTCTCCTAATTTCAGTGTGATCACTGTAAGATTTTCTCCATTTAGTTTGATGTTGGCTGTTGGCTTTCTGTATATTGACTTTATTATGTTTAGGTATGTTCCTTCTATCCCTGCTCTCTCCAAGACCTTTATCATGAAGGGATGTTGTATTTTGTTGAAAGCTTTTTCGGCACCTAATGAGATGATCATGTGGTTTTTATATTTCAGTTTGTTTATATCATGGATTATGTTGACTGATTTTCATATGTTGAATCATCCCTGCATTTCTGGGATGAAGTTGACTTGATCATTTTGGTTGATGGTTCTGATGTGTTCTTGGATTCAATTTGCCAGTATTTTATTTAGTATTTTCCATCAATGTTCATTAGTAAGATTGGTCTTTAATTCTCTTTCGTAGTAATATCTTTATGTGGTTTGTGTATCAGGGTAATTGTAGCCTCATAAAAAGAGCTTAGCAATGCTCCTTCTGTTTCTATTGTGTGGAATAATTTGAGGAGAATTGGTATTAGTTCTTCTTTGAAAATCTGGTAGAATTCTAAGCAGAAACAGTCTGTTCCTGGACTTTTTTTGGTTGGGAGACTTTTGATGACTGTTTCTATTTCTTTGGCAGTTATAGGTCTGTTTAAATTGCTTAGATCATCTTGATTTAATTTTGGTAAGTGATATTTATCTAGAAAGTTTTCCATTTTCTTCAAGTTTTCCAATTATGTGGAGTTCAGGTTTTCAAAATATGACCTGATGATCTTCTGTATTTCCTCCATGTCTGTTGTTATGTCCCACTTTTCACTTTTGATTTTTTTAATTTTGATATTCTCTCTCTGCCTTTGGTTTAGTTTGGATAAACGTTTGTCTATTTTGTTTATTTTCTTAAAGAACCAACTCTTTCTCATTGATTCTTTGTATTATTTTCTTTGTTTCTATTTTGTTGATTTCAGCTCTCCATCTGATTATTTTCTGCCGTCTGGTTCTCTTGGGTGAGTTTGCTTCTTTTTGTTCTAAAGTTTTCAAATGTTCTGTTAATTCGCTAGGGTGGGATTTTTCCAGCTTCTTGATGTAGGCATTTAGTGCTATGACCTTTCTTCTTAACACTGCTTTCATTTTTTCCCATAAATTTGGGTATGTTGTGGGTCATTTTCATTGGATTTTAGGAAGTCTTTAATTTCTCCCTTTATTTCCTCCTTGACACCTTGATGATTCAGGTGAGCATTGTTTAATTTCCATGTGTTTGTGGGCTTTCTGGAATAGTGTTGCTGTTGAATTATAGTTTTAAGCCATGGTGATTCAATAAGGTACATGGGGTTATTCCAGTTTTTTGTATATGTTGAGGTCTGTTTTGTTACCAAGTATGTGGTAAATTTTTGAGAAGGTTCCATGAGGTGCTGAGAAGAAGGTATATTCTTTTATGTTTGGATGAAATATTCTATAGAATATTTCCATTTGAGTCATAACATCTGTTAGTTCCCTTATTTGTCTGTTCATTTTTTGTCTGACTGACTTGCCCAGTGGGAGAGTGGAGTGTTTAATTCTCCCACTATTAGTGTGTGGGGTTTAATTTATGATTTAAGCTTTAGAAGTGTTTCTTTTACATATGAGGGCACCCTTGTATTTGGGGCAAAGATGTTCAGTATTGAGATTTCCTCTTGATGGATTTTTCCTGTAACTAATATGAAATGTCCTCTTTGTCTCTTTTGATTGATTTTAGTTTGAAGTCTATTTTGTTAGATATTAGGATAGCTATACCAGTTTGTTTCTTAGGTCCATTTGATTGAAAAAATTTTCCCAACCCCTTACCCTGAGGCAATGTCTGTCTGTAAGGCTGAGGTGCCTTTCTTTTATGCCAGGATGGATTCTGTGTTTGTATCCAATCTGTTAGCCTGTGTCTTTTTATAGGTTAGTTGAGTCCATTTATATTAAGGGATATTAATGACCAGTGATGGCCATCTTCTGTTAATTTAGTTTTCATTGTTGGTGATGTTAATTTCTGTGCTTTTCTCTTCTTTGGGATTTGCTGCTGTGAGATCATCAATTGTCTGTCTTTTTGTTGTTGTAGCCAACTTCCTTGGGTTGGAGTTTTTCTTCTAGTACTTTGTGTAGGGCTAGGACTGGGCTTGTGGCTAGATATCGGTTAAATCTGGTTTTGTCATTGAATACCTTGTTTGTCCTTCTATAGTGATTGAATGTATTGTTGGGTATAGTAGTCTCAGCTGGCATCCGTGTCTCTTTAAGTCTGTATAATGCTTTCACTGTCTCCATTGAGAAGTCAGTAGTAATTCTGATATGTCTGCCTTTATATATTACTTGGCCTTTTTTCTTTGCAGCTCTTAATATTATTTCTTTATTCTGTATGTTTAGTGTTTTGATTATTATGTGGTGAGGGCACTTTTTTTTTGATCCATTCTATTTGGTGTTCTATAAGTTTCTTGTATCTTCATAGGGATTTCTTTCTTTAGGTTGGTAAAGTTTTCTTCTATGATTTTGTTAAATATATTTTCTGGCTTTTGAATTATACCTCTTCTCCTTCTATGCCTATTATTCTTAGGTTTGGCCTTTTCATGATGTCCCATATTTCCTGGATATTTTGTGTTAAGCTTTTGTTAGAGTTAATGTTTTCTTTGATTGATGAGTCTATTTTCTCTATTTAATCTTCAGTGCATGAGATTCTCTCTTCCATCTCTTGTTTTCTGCTGTTTATGCTTGCATTTGTGGTTCCTGATCATTTTCTCATGTTTTCTGTTTTTATTATTCTCTCAGCTTGTGTTTCTTTATTGTCTCCATTTCAGTTTTCCAGTCTTGAATAGTTTCTTTCATATGTTTGATTGTTTTTTCTTCATTTTCTTTAAGGGAATTGTCGATGTCTTCCAATTTTTTGTTTGTCTTTTCCTCCATTTCTTTGAGGAAATTTCTCATTTCCTCTTTAGGAGTCTCAAATATTTTCCTGAAGTTATTTTTCACGTCATTTTCTTCTGCTTCATCTATATTTGGTTGTTCAAGTCTTGCTGTTATAAGGTCACTAGATTTTACCAGTGTCATGTTGGCATTTGTGGTGTTGTGTGTGTTCTTACCTTGTCTGCTCATCTTTTCCTCTAATTGGTATAGTTGGGGCTGTCTGTGACTCTGATGATGAATCTTCCAAGTGCCTGTGGATCCAAGGCTCAGATGGTTGCTCCTCTTTGTGCAGTCATTCCCATGGTTCCAGTTACCCCGCTGGTCACTCCATGTTCCTGGAGGTCACTCAGTGCTCCCGCGGTTTGCTCTGCTACCTTGCTGGCTCAGGCCTGTTTCTGTAAATGACCCTAGTCTGGATCGGCTCCTGCAGAGGTCCCTGACTTAGGATTGGTTCTTCAAAGGCCTCTGGCTCTGATCTTCTCCCTCAGATGCCCAGACTCAGGTCCAGACTCTTAGAGGTCTCTGGTTCCTGCCTACTCCCTCTGAGTTCCCAGATGCATGCCCAGACCTTCAGAGGTCCTGGCTCAGTCCTAGTTCCTCAGAGGTTCCAGACTCACCCATGGATCTGCAGGAGTCCTAGCTCAGGTCTATTCCCTCGAAGATCCCAGATTTATGCCCAGATCAGCAGAGGTAGCTGGCTCTAGCCCACTCAGTGGTTCCTCCCCTGTACTTGCTCCTGTGGAGTTTGCTGTCTCAGGTCTGCTCTGGCCCAGGTTGCTGGCTCATTCCTGCCTAAAGCATATATACAAATAACATTTAACAAGTTTAGCTGGTTATATTTGGGAATATATATATATATATGCATGCAATAACAATTATTTAAAAAGAGGCCATGAATTTGTAAGAGAGTAAGGAGGTTATATGGGAGAATTTGAAGGGAAAAAAAGGAAGGGGAAATTATGGAATTATAATCTCAAAAAAGCAAAGTATTTCCAGGAACCATTTACATTTCCTTATACACACACCAAAAATTAATATACAAAATCAATACTCTTTCTATAAATCAATAATGTACTTTTTGAGAAAAAATTATGAAAAATAGCCTATTTACAATACTTTAAAAGATATTAAAGCATGATTAAACATAACCAAGGAAATAAAATATTTGTACCTTGAAAATTAAAGATACTGAGTAGAAAGTTCTCAAAAGAAGAGATACAAAGGGCAAGTAAATGCTTGAAAAGTTGTCACTTTCTTTAGCTATCAGGGAAATTATAATTACTATCATTTGGGATTTTTTCTCATAAGAATGGCTATCATCTAGAAAACAAATGACATTAAAAACTGGTGAGGAAAGTGAAACTTTTGGTTGCAGTTACTATAGAAATCAATACAGAGTTCTCAAAAAACTGAGAATATATTACTTTATGACCCTGTTGCAGAATATTTGTTTACACTGTGAAGATGTGCCTTCAACAAGGTGCTTTCTAATTGGTTTAATAAAGAGCTGAATGACCAATAGCTAAGCAGGAAGAGGTTAGGCAAGACTTCCAGAACAGAAAAGACTCTGGGGAGAAGAAAGATGGAGTCACCAGCCAGATGCAGAGGAAGCAGCATGGATAGTATGGAGAAATGAGGTAAGGAATAACACAACAAAGCATAGAATGAAATAAATGGCTTAATTTAAATTATAAGAGCTATTGGGACAAGCCTAAGCTAAGACCAAGCTTTCATAATTATTAATAAGTCTCTGTGTCATTATTTGTGAGCTGGCAGTCTCAATGAGACATGACACAGCCAAGCAATTCATGTAATATATGCCCAAAGGATTCAAGTCAACATTTAACAGGACTCTTGCATGTCAAGGTTTATGCTGTACTCTTCACAATCTCTATGAAATAGAACTAGCCTAGAGATCTATCAACATATCAACAGTCAAAAAATGTGTTACATATGCAATGGAAATTAATGCAGCTATAATGAAAATGGCAGTCCTGACATTTACAAGAATATGAATGCAATTGGAGATCAATGTATCAAGTGAAATTAATAATACTCAGAAAGGCTAGTTTTATTTATTTATTTATTTTGCCTTATATGGGATCTACATATATATATATGTAGTAAGAGGAGGTGAGTGGGCCACGTTCCCGACACCCAGCTAGCTTACACCAGAAATAATTACTCGGAAACTGTATTCCTGGCCCATTATATCTAGCCTCTTCTTGGCCAACTCTCACTCTTGATCTAACCCATTTCGATTAATCTTTGTTCACCATGAGGTCATGGCTTACCGGGAAAGCTTCTAACCAGCGTCAGTCTTGGGCGGGAGAACCATGGCGTCTGCCACACTGCCTTCTTCCCAGCATTCTGTTCTGTCTACTCTACCCATTTAAGGGCTGCCCTATCAAAAGGCCAAGGCAGTCTCTTTATTCAACCAATGAGAGCAACACACAAACAGAAGGACTTTCTACACCATACACACACACACACACACACACACACACACACACACACACACATATACATATACATATACATATATGCACACACACATATAATTGGTTGTTCAAGACAGAGTTTCCCAGTAGCTATGGGACCAGTCCTGGAACTTGATTTGTGCTGGGAGTAAAGGTGTGCACAACCACATAGCAAAATTATATTTATAATGTGTATGTATGTACATATTTTGTGTGTTAATTTTTAAATCATAAAACAGCAAAGGGATCATAGGAAGGGAGAAAGAAAATAGGAAAAGGAGAAATGGAATACGTGTAATAAAAAGCAACTCTTGGCAGATTGCCAGGATATACATAAAGATAGAAGGAGCTAACCAACTCCGCAAAATTGTCTTCTGACTGCCATTTATGCACCATGGCATGCGATTCACAAACATGCTAACAATAAATAGAACAAAAGTTAAATAGTTTCTTGTTACAGATATTGAGGTCACTGACTGTTGTGTCCTCTACTCCCTTCCAGTTCGTAGCCCACATTTCCCACTGCATTAACCTCTTAGTGGGTTTGTGTCAGCCTCCAATAATTATCAATCACATGGGTGGAGTCTCTTTGGTTACACTTGGATAGGGCTCACTAGTATTAAGGAATAGCTCTTTTAGGGCTGGTTCTTGGTCACTTTAGTAACCCTCAACATCTGATAGCGGGGAGTGATAGCGGGGAGTTGACAGTCATGGGTCATAGTATGTGAGGCCTCAGACCTTAAAGCTCTTTTCAGGCCTCAGGCATCATCAAGACTGCTAGTCCTGTGGTGATACTTGTTATAGCTCTTACATGGGCCTAAGGTACTAGAACGCAGTTCCATGGTGATATCTGCTAGGGTCTTCTGTAGAGCTGTAGGGTGTTAGGACTCAGCAGTATGGTGATAATTGTTATAGCTCTTACATAAGCCTAGAGCACTGGCATTTCATTCTGTAGTGACAAATGTTAAATCTCTTTTCAGGAGTTCAAACTCCTTAGCATTGATAACAGCTAGTGTTACAGTTCTTGAGGCTGGGTTGTTGAGATCTTTAGTTCTTGATAGTGGCTGTAACATTATGGTATCCAGATCTCCTGGTCATAAGAAAAGATAGCTCTCTAAAGCTCTTATAAATGGCTAATGCCTGTTTCTTTTATATGAATCTTACAACCTGACTTCTTCAGCTTTAGTTTTAAACTCTCTTTATTTTATGTCTTTTGTGTTCTACCTTTCCACTTTGTCTCTTCTCTGGCTACCCTCTGTAACTCCACTGTTACATCTTGTGGCTATTGTATCTGTCACGGTGGCCACTGCAGCCATTGTCATCACCACTATAAGATCAGCCACTTTTCTGCCTCTTTCCTTATGTTTCTAAATCAGCATGCTTTACTAATAATGGTGGTCAAAAACAGACAAACATACCATATTAATTTTGAAACATGGAAAGTAGATTGGAAGAAGATGGGTGATATAAGAGAATATTGCCAAGCCAGCTAGTAAAGTGAACCAGTCTTCATATAGCCCAGAAAGTGGTATTTGCATAAATCACAGATCTTCATACAAAGAAGGATTGAGTTTGTATCAATCACAACATTGTCTTTCTTATACTAAGAACAGCAAATGTTTCACTTGAGCCACTAGGAAAAGTATCCCACACCTGGTCTGGGTAGAAACAGTTGCAGACAGGACCTAAGCAAATGATTTGAGCTATTTATATCTGGGGCCATTGCAGTACTTTGAATGAGAATGACCCCCATGGACCATACATTTGAATACTAGTTCCCAGTTGGTGGACCTGTTTGGGAAGGGTTAGGGTATGTGGCCTTGTTAGAGGAGGTATGTTACTGGGGAAAGGTTCTGAAGTCTAAAAGCCCATGGCATTCTGGTGTAGGAGGGTCTTCTATTTGTGTATTGCCCTCATTGGTTAAATAAAGAAAACTGCCATGGCCTTTTGATAGGGCAGCCCTTAGGTGGGCAGAGTAGACAGAAGAGAATGCTGTGAGAGAGAAGGCAGTGTAGCAGACGCCATGCTTCTCCAGCACAAGATGGACACTGGTTAGACTCATGCTGGTAAGCCACGACTCGTGGTGACACACAGATGATTAGAAATGGGTTAAACAAATATGTGAGAGTTAGCCAATAAGAGGCTAGAGCTAATGGGCCAGGCAGTATTTCAATGAATACAGTTTCTGTGCAATTATTTCGGGTACACACCCGGAGCCGGATGGCACAAGGGGCCCGGCACCGGGAACGCAGCCCGAGCCCCTCATTACAACAGATTGACGCCCAACGTGGTTTTCTGACTCCACGTAAAATCTGAGAGAGCTTCAAAAAGAATACAGAGTTTAACAGAGTTTTTGCTGTTTGCTAGCAGGGTGCTGCAGAGAAAATTTCCTCACCCAGCATCCGCAACAGAAAAAAGCTGCGGCAGTTTTAAAATGCCGGCTTTCTGGGCTATGCTGCCAGCACCACCTCTGGCTCCCGCTGGAGACAGATTATCTGCATGGGATTTCTGACTAAAGTGCTCTGGCTTGCTTGATAGCAATGTGGACTGCTGTGTGCTTGGAACTGTGCTCGGCTCAGGGGCACCAATTGGCTCTGAGGCAGGAGCGGCCCTGGCTCCACCATGCTGAACTGTGCTAATCTCAGGCAGGATCGTAATTATCATAACAAAAGCGCAGTTAAAAGGTTTAGACAGGACAGAAAAGAGGCAGTACCTTATTTCTCCTACATGGTGCAACTTAAGTTTTTAAGATGTGCTTAACATTTTAAGAAATGCTCCTGGATAGTAAAGAATTACAGATTCACAATAGGACAGATTCAGACATAAAAGACCTCTAAATGGGTCACAGTGTTGGATGGTCGTACGTAGGCTTGGGAGAGAAAAGAAAAAGGGTATAGAGAGTCATAAAATAATGTTAGTGCCTTAAAAAAAAAGGTAAAGTCTTTAAAGAGACAGAGTACAGAAAGTCATAGATTAAAAAAAGAGAGAGAGAGAGAAAAGAAAAATAAGCCACGTAAAAATGGAAAATTCACAGAATGTCTGGATTATGTATTTTATTGTGTTTTCTTTGAATTTTTTGACTGTAAAGGAGCTAAGTACAGAGAGACGTTTCATTGTCTGGGCTGCTAAGCTAAACCAGCATGGATATTATCATAAAGGCATAATGGCTTCAAAATTTGGGTCTAAGAATATGGTGCTTTGGAAAGGAGGTTCTTCTTTTGTTTTCACAGAGGATAAGACCCTGTGGATTCCTTCTACACCAATGTGGTTTGATAGACCATGCCCTCCTGAAAGGTCACTGTGAACACCTTCACAAAATTACTTCACTCAACTGGTGACTGAGATGAACAGGATACACCATGACAGACCTGATTAACAGCACCCCCATACAGCAGGAAGAAGTTTGGAGAGAAGTAACTATGACCATATTCCCAAATATTGTTTATAAATGTTCTTTAAATTTAAATTTAAAGGGGGAGACGATATAGATATGGATAATTTACATTGGTATAAATTTTGCCTTATTGATATAAATTTAAGGTCAATCTTGTTATATTTCTGCTCTTGATTAAGGTATTGTGATTGTGTAGTTCATTTAAAAATGTAATGTATAATTAGGAAATATAGGTTGTTAATAGATAATCATTGATATAGTCAAGCTTGTAGTCATGTTAGTTAGATTTTCTAGATATATAGAGGTATATTTCAGTTAGATAGACATTCTTCATATCTTTCAAAGGC
>PVIU01019942.1:0-35149 GCA_004026605.1 Ondatra zibethicus
CTTCTCCCAGTCCCCTCCCGCCCCCCACTTACCCTCCTCCCTCCCCCTGCTTCCTTAAGAGGGGGCAGGGTACCCTGCCCTGTGGGAAGCCCAAGGCCCTCCCCACTCCATCCCAGCCTAGGAAGGTGTGCATCCATATAGACTAGATTCCCAAAAAGCTAATACATGCAGAAGAGATAGGTCCCAGTGCCATTATCATTGGCTTCTCAGTCAGCCCCCATTGACAGCCACATTCAGAGATTCCAGTTTGATCATATGCTCATTCAGTCCTGGTCCAGCTGGATTTGGTGAACTCCCATTAGATCAGGCACACTGTCTCGGTTGGTGGACCAGCCTCTCCCGGTCCCGATTTCCTTGCTGATCTTCTCCCCCCTTCTGCTCTTCGACTGGACCTTGGGAGCTCAGTCCATTGCTCTGATGTGAATGTGGGTCTCATTTTTTAAGATACATAAAATGTTAACAGCAACTATTTGTGAATTTTGGTGCTATAAATAATTTTTAGTTTCATTTTACATGCCCCATTGGTTATTTATTTAGGACTAGAGGGCACAATCAACAACCCAACTCTTACAGCCAATAACAAACATAGAGTTTTAAAGACTTTGAGGTTGCTGCTGCCAAGAGCACAACTGGGGGTGGGGGTCGGGTCCCTTCTAAGAAGTGATGGGCATTGAATAATGGCACAGGATAGTGTAATCTCAAGGCATAAAGACTTCCTTGAGAAAGTCAGCCTCCCAGTGAACAACTTAGCAGTAATCAGAGAAGGTAATCTTGGTTAGATTGGGAAGTGTGCTAAGAGGCTGTCAGGAGGCAATAAACAGAGGCTAAAGCTTGCAGCAAGGGGAAGACACAGTAGCAAGCAACATTTTATATCAAAACTCTGTTCTGATTTCAAGGCACATGACAGTGAGCAGAGGTCCAACCAGACAGGTGATTACACAGAAAAATATGGCAGAAACTCTAGAAATAAATCTTTATCAAACATACAAAAGTTATATAGCCCATTAGCAATGTGATTGAAAGTCTGAGGGTCCCTTGATAAAAGATAATATAATTTTCATTGATAATCATAAGTTACCCTAATGATTTCACTCTTCAATCCCTAAAGCTGCAGATATGTCTGCCTTATAAGGTTAGTTAAAATAGAAATAAGAGTCCAAAGATGCTAATGTAGCCCCTCATTTCAAATCTCCACTAGGTAGCATGCTTACTCATGTGCAGTCTTTTCTTAGCTTATCATGAAGTACAAACTGTATGTGCACTTTTATTAGATTCTGTCCTGAAATGTTGACTCTGAGCTCATTGTTAGTGAGAATCATGTTTACTTGTCTTTTTATTCTCAGCATATCTAGTATTTGGTTCATAATAATGTTCTACAGATATGAAAGGATAAATAGATGAGTGGATTTTATTCAGTTCTTCGTTATGCCAAAATGCCTGTGAAAAATCAACTTATAAGGGGGATTTTTTTTTTATTTTGGCTTGTTGAATTAAAGGGTTTCAGTCGTGGTCACTCAGTCTTCTTTATCTGGGCCTGTGTAGAGGCAGCACCGTGTGGTGAACACCATGGAAAGCAACACAAGGGATCAGCTCATGGCAGAAAGGGAGATTGATTGATTCTGGGGTCCCAGTATCATCGTCAGGATAATACCCCTTAAGAACCAACATCCTTCCATGTGACCACATCTGTTGAAGGTTCCACCACCCCTCACTAGTTCTGTCATCTATGGACTATATCTTTGATACAGGTAACTTTAGATGACACTTAAGACACAAATCATGAGACAAGAGAGATGGTTCAGTGGTAAAGAGCAGTTATTTCTCTTACAGAGGACCTGGGTTCAGTTTCCACCACCCATACAGTGGCTCACAACTGCCTGTGACATTAGTGTCAGGGATATCTGCTGCCCTTTCTGACCTCAGTGGGCTCCTTCATGCACATGGTGCACATATTTACAAGTGGGAAAAACATTTATGCAATGAAACAAATCTAAAAATAATGCTTAAAAGAGATCCAAATAATAATAAAATAGACAAATTCTGATACTGTAAGAAATTCTATTTAGTAACATTATGAAGACATTAAACTTCAAATATATATATAATATATCTTTATATATATAATATATCTTTATATATATATATAACACATTCCTCTCCACCATAATATTACCTACCCAAACATGATAACTCCCACCAGGGAAAATAACCTATAAAAATGCAGGGTAACCTAAAAAGCTGTATAACTTCTTCCTTTAATTTAATACATGTTGATTACTATCAGCTTGAGCTAGCCTTGTATCCAGTAGTTACATGACTAGCCTGTGACACCAATGTCTTCTAGAGATATAAAAATATCCTTTCCTTTTATTATTAGCAAACTGTAATATTTCCTACCTAAGAGAAGTGACTGAAAGTCATGGCCGTGTCATGAACACTAATATACTAATAACTCTCAGTGGTTAGCATTTTGATAAGATATTTGATTGGTTAGGGTATCCAGAGAGCATGGTCCCAGAACCAGCTCTGTCACTAAATGGCAAACTGACCCCCCACAGCTGACTTTGCTTTTCTATGGTGCCATTTACTCATCTGTACAATATATAGGTAGAGCCAGTAAACACAAAGCACTATTTTCAACTTTAGGTTTGCATAATAGCTACAAGGACAGGGACCTATGAACATTCCACAAACATTTTGACTACACATCTAATTACATTTTGAATATATACTTTCACATAAATTTTACATCCCTCTCCATAATATTACCTACTCAAACATGATAGATTCTACCAAAACTACAGATGGCATGTCTTTATTCTCGATGCAAGCCCTTGTACTTATAAAGAAATCCCTGTAGGGACTCAAGTTCTATCAAAATTTAGCAACACAGTCACAACAGATGAAAAATAGCTCCCAGACCAAAAGGTGTAATGAATTAAGAGAAAGAGGCTTTCCTAAAACATAAGGGATGAGGTTGTGCTTTGCGATTCAGAGAAATGTAACTTGTATACATTTTGACACATCACTGGAAACAGTTAACACTTGCAGACCCAAGGGCACCTTAAAGTCCACACAAGTAATACTTGAGTTAATTGTATTCAATATACCCTCATAAGCCTCTAAATTATTCCTGCATACTTTTCCAATTAGTCTTTAGTGTAAGAAGAATTTTTAATAACCACTTACTAAAATTTTTATTTCCTCTACTAAACAATAACTTAAAGTAAATAACAATAGCCCCAAACATTTTGATTAAAAGTAATCAAAATGGGGCTGGGGAAAATGGTTCAGTCTGTCAAGAGTCTCCCGTGGTGCACACATAAGCACCTGAATTTGGATTGCAGGCACTAACATAAAAACCCTGATGTGATGCTGTGCCTAAAATCTTAGTGCTAGAGAAGCAAAGGCAAGCAGATCCCTGAAGCTCACAGGCCAGCCGGCACTGCCAAATTGTCAGCTCCAGGTCGAGTTATAGACCTTGCCTCACAAAACAGAGGGAAGTACCCAGCATCAACCCCTGGCTTCTACACACATACTCACACTTGTGTGCACACTTATGAACACACATGCACATATAGAAACATGCATATATGCATAGCACTACACACAGACAATAAATACAAAGAGTAATCATATTATTATCTTAAGTACAACACAGAATATTTTCCATGCACCATATACATGGTCAAGGGCACTTTAGGCATCTCTTTTTGTTTAATGTTCACAATGATCCTATGAATTAATTATCATCATTATTGTTTTATAGATGAATAAATGAAGTTTACTAAGGTCAAATAACTTGATCATGGTATTCATAGCTCATGGGTAACAAGCCTAGCATATAAATCTCAGCTGTACAACTTAAATTTTTGTCATAGTGTTACTATTCTTTAACACATTTGTGCCAGACAAACATCTTTCCAGTAAGTATCCATTGTTAAGTAGAGTAATGATTGGTGCGGGAGAATTGTCTATATTTTGTCAATTACGTTTTAAATAAATGCTGATTAGCCAGTAGCCAGGCAGGAAGTAATAGGTGGGAAAACCAGACAGGAAGTATTCTGGGAAGAAGGAAGCTCTTCTTTGAGTCCTGCCCAGACCACCGAAGAAGCAAGATGTGACCTACCCGGCCAAGAAAGGTACCAAGCCATGTGGCTAACATATACTAGAATAATGGGCTGGTATAAGTTATAAGAGCTAATACAAAGCCTGAGCTAATGGGCCAATCAGTTTATATTTAATGTAGACTTCTGTGTGATTCTTTGGGACCTAATGACTGTGGGAACTGGGCAGGACAGAAACCCCAACAAGCAGGCCCTTCATGCTACAAATGATGTCTTAGTTAGGGTTTCTATTGCTGTGATGAAAAACCAAGACCAAAAAGCAAGTTAGGGAGAAAGGAGTTTATTTGGCTTACCTTTCCATATAGTTGTTCATTATTGAAGGAAGTAGCAACAGGAACGCAAACAAGGCAGGATCATGGAGGCAGGAGCTGATGCAGAATCCATGCAGTGGTGTTGCCTGCTGGTTTGCTTCCCTTGCCTTGCTCAAGCCATCTTCTTAAAGTACCTAGGACCAGCAGCCCAGGAATGGCACCACCAACTGCAGGATGAACTCACCCCCATTAATCAGTATTTGAGAAAATGCCTTACAGCTGGATCTCATAGAGGCATTTCCTCAACTAAGGAGCCTTCCTCTGATGACTCTAGCTTGTGTCAAGCTGACATAAAACCAGCCAGTACAAATGATGAATGAAGAGTTTGTGGGAGATCACAAAGCAAATACTTTTTAAATGGGAACTTTAAAACCCCCTCCCATCCTACTTCCTTAGATAAACTGCTTTGTTGTAGGAGTCCGCTTGTGTGTTCCGGGCTGCCCAGACTCCTGAAATAACCACACAGAAAATATATTATTTACAATACTGTTTGGCCAATAGCTTAAGCGTATTTCTGGCTAACTTTTATATCCTAAACTAACCCATCTGCATTAATCTGTGTATGGCCAGGTGACTTTGGCTTACCAGCAAAGTTCTGGCATCTATCCCCGGCAGGGTTACGTGGCTTCTCTAGACTCCACCCTTCTTTCTCCCAGCATTCACTTTAGTTTTCCCTGCCTAGCTCTACTCTACCCTATCAGGCCAAGCCAGTTTCTTTATTAACCAATGGTATTCACAGCATACAAAGGGGAATCCCACATCACTGCATCAACTGTTCATATGCATCAATTTCTGTAGGCACTGCATGAGTGGGTTTAACTGGCCTTACACATAAGTGGATTTTCCTCAGCTATGATTTTCATGAGATGTCAAATATTTGTTTCCTGTCCTCTGCATAGGAGAGTTCCTCAAGCATAGGATTAATGAAATTAATGAAATAGAAGCTTTGTAAATATTTTCTTTCTTAAGAAAAACTAGTAGCATCATGTAATATCATAACACTAATGAAACATGTATGTGGAGCTCAGTGTTTGCATTGTCTCTATAAAAGTTAGCAAGATTGTGGAACTTGTCACAAACACATATCTGAAGAATCTTTCCTAAGTGATCTTTTTAGTCACTTTCTAATTTCACTTAGTGGCTGAGGTATCCATTTCCATAGATATATATGCAATTATTTGTCCTATGAATCTGAGGAGATTCTATGCTGGAATCACAATAAATATAGTAATGGCTATGATAATTTCTTGAATCAATAATATATGCTAGTCATTGTTCAATGTGTTTTATAAGCATTGTCCCACTTTATCCTTTGTCCTAATTTGCTTTCTCTAACAGACAAAACTATTGACTAAAAGCAACTTGGAAAGAAAGGGTTTATTTCACCTTATACTTCCAAGTTATAGTTTATTATTTTTATTATTGGGAAAATTAAGGGCAGGAATTCCAGCAGCAGAGACAAGGACCATGTAGGAGAGCTGATTACTGGTTCTCTCTCTTTCTCTCTAGCACAGACACACACATGCATGCACACACATATACACTCTCTTACCCCCCAATCAAGCTAACTTGGAGATCATACAATTAAGTTTTGTTATACCCCCAAAATGAGGTACTATACCCAAGAATCTGGATATGAACCATGACTCAAAGTCTTGACTGCTGAAGACACTGACAAGTAGTGATGAATCAGGTAGCACGGAGCCTGGTTTGGGGAATTGCTTGAAGATTGCATGCCTCACAGAAGCTTCTTTTTTAAATTTAATTTATTTATTTTACATCCCAACTGCAGAGTCCCCTTCCTTCTCTCCTCTCATTACTTCCCCTTCCCTCAGCACCCCCAAAATTGACTCCTCCTCTGCTTCTTTTTAGAAAGGGGCAGGCCTCCCTTGGGTATCAACAAAACATGGTATATCAAGATGCAGTAAAATTAAGCACCTCCCCCTGTAGTGAGGATGTGCAAGACAATCCAGTATAAGGAATAAGTTTCCAAGAGCCGGCCAAAGCATTAGAGGTAGCCCCTGCTCCCACTGTTAGGGGTTTCACATATAGACCAAGCTACAAAATGGTCACCTATACAGAGGGCCTAGGTTGGTACCATACAGGCTCCCTGGTTGTTGGCTCAGACTCTGTGAGTTCCCATGAGCCAGCTTAGTTGTTTCTGTGGGTTTTCTTTTTATGTCCTTGACCTATATAGCTCCTACAATCCTTCCTCCCTCTCTTCAGCAGGATTCCCTGAGCTGGAGCTAATGTTTGGCTGTGGGTCTCTGCATGTGTTTCCATCAATTACTGGATGAAGGCTCTCTGATGACAATTAGGGTCATCACCAATCTAATAACAGGCGATGGCCAGTTCAGGCTACATATTCACTATTGATATTAGTCTTAGCTCTAGTCATTCTTCTAGATTTGTGGGAGTTTTCCTTGAATCAGGTTTCTACCTGACCCTAAAATGCCCCCCTTTTTAGTCATATCTTTCAGTTCTCTACCCCTCCATCCACCCCTCAATCTGATTCTTCAAGTTCCCCTCCCCATCTGTTCCCCAGTCCACCCAAGAGATCTCTTTCATTTCCCCTTCCCAGGGAGACCCATGCATGCCCCCTTGGGCCCTCCTTGTTACCTACCTTTCTGAATCTGTGGATTATATTGTAGTTTTCCTTTATTTACAGTTTATATCCACTTATGAGTGAGTGAGTACATACCAGGTTTGTCTTTCTAGGCCTGAGTTACCTCACTCAAAATGATTTTTTTCTAGTTCTAGTGCCTGCAAATTTCATGATTTCATTGTTTTTAGCAGCTGAGTAATACTCCATTATGTAAATGTACCACATTTTCTCTATCCATTCTTTGAAGGACATCTAGATCGCTTATAGGTTCTGGCTATTACAAATAAAGCTGCTATGAATATAGTTGAACAAGTATTCTCATGATATGATTGAGCATCCTTTGAGTATATACCCAAGAGTGGTATTTCTGGGTCTTGAAATGGTGATGACATAACTGTATGTCTGCATGTAGAAGAATACAATTGATGTAGGAGGGTCTTCTGTATTTGTGTATTGCTTTCATTGGTTAAATAAAGAGACTGCCTTGGCCTTTTGATAGGGCAGCCCTTAGGTGGGTGGAGTAGACAGAATGGAAGGCTGGGAGAGAGAAGACAATGTGGGAGATGCCATGCTTCTCTGGACCAAGATGGATACTAGTTAGACTCATGCCAATAAGCCACAACTCAAGTGGTGATACACATTAATGGAGATGGGTTAAAATAATATGTGCGAGTTAGCCAATAAGGGGCTAGAGATAATGGGCCAGGCAGTATTTCAATGAATACAGTTTCTGTGTAATTATTTCGGACATAAGCTAGCCAGGCACCAGGCAGCAGGAGCCGGGCGGTTGCCAGGACCAAAAGCAGGCCCATGCCTCTTACTACATACAATCTATCACCCTGCAGAAAACTCAAGTACAAATACATCAAAGACCTCAACATAAAACCAGATACACTGAACCTGATAGAAGATAAAGTGGGGGATAATCTTGAATATACTGGCACAGAAGACAACTTCCTAAATAAAACACCAATAGTAGAGACACTAAGACCAACAATTAATAAATGTGACTTCATGAAACTGAAAAGTTTCTGTAAGGCAAAGACCATTGTTAATAAGACAAATCGGCAGCCTACAGAGTAGAAAAAGATCTTTACCAACCCCACATCTGACAGAGGACTGTTTTCCAAAATATATAAAGAACTCAAGAAACTAGACATCAACAAACCAAAGAATACATTTAAAAATGGGGTGCAGATCTAAATAGGGAATTCTCAACAGAAGAAAGCCAAATGGCAGAGAAACACTTAAAATGTTCAACATCCTTAGCCATCAGGGAAATGCAAATCAAAATGATTCTGAGATCCCATCTTATGCCTGTCAGAATGGCTGAGATCAAAAACACAAATGACAGGTTTTTCTGGAGAGGATGTAAAGCAAGGAGAACACTTCTCCCTTGCTAGTGGGAGTGCAAACTTGTACAGCCACTTTGAAAATCAATATGGCAGTTTCTCAGAAAAATGGGAATCAACCTACCTCAAGACCACTCTTGGTCACATACCCAAAAGATGCTCAATCATACCAAAAGGACATTTGCTCAACTTTGTTCATAGAAGCATTATTCATAATAGTCAGAACATGGAAAAATCTAGATGCCCCTCATCTGGGACTGGATAAAGAAAATACATTTACACAATGGAGTATTGCAGCGCACAACGCCTGTCTGCACTCTATGTGCTACCATACAGTTCGCGAGCTTCGGGCAAGGGGCTGGAGATTGAAACACACAAAGACACACAGAGACAGCACAGACAGAGAGACAGAGACATGGACTTCTAGTCACTGGTAAGAAGCCCTTTATTCAATAGCACCATGGAGGCTTATATACCCAACAGTCAGGTGGGCCAACAGATGAAAACTTTATCCTCTGAAACACATGTTCTTAAAGCAGAGCCGGTAAACAATTTTGACAAAGCTTTCAGTAACTCAAATCAGAAAGTAAAGATCTCTAGCAGGGAAGAGCAGCTGGAGGCCAGGACTCCAAATGATCCCAACAGAGTATTACTTGGCTGTTAAAAAGAATGACATAAGGAAGCTTCTTTTTTAATTTATTTATTCATTTATTTAAAAACTATCTTTTCTCATTTTACATACCAATCCCTGTTCCTACTCCCTCCACATTCCCCTTTTCCAACCCTCCCATCCACTCCTCAGAGAAAGTAAAGGAAGTTTCTTTTTATACACAAAACATCATGAAAAAAACTATAAAGGTATATCTCTCCCCTTGTTCCTTCTTCTCTTTCCCTCCTCCATCTCTCTACTTGCTATTGTTCATGAAATAAATCAGCTTCTCTACCACATACTCCCATGTTGATTATATTCTGCCCAAGTATGTGGGGCCAGGCAACCATGGACTAAACCTTTCAAAACCATTTTCCAAAATGAAAATGAGTCTTTCCATTCCTTGAATTGTTTATTGTTGTAGAGATTATTTTAAGGTTTATTACATTTGTTTATGCTCTGGAACATTTGTTTAACAATGTAAAGATGTATTGCTTTTTTATGCTGCATTTGTTTAACTCTGTGAAACTGTGTTACTTTGCCTGTCTAAAACACCTGATGGTCTAATAAAGAGCTGAACGGCCAATAGGAAAGCAGAAGAAAGGATAGGCAGGACTAGCAGGCAGAGAGTAAAAAGAGAAAGAGAAACGAGAAGAAGGGGCAAGAGAGATCAAGGAGCCATGGAGTAAGAGTGAAAATAAAATTACAGAAATAAGAAAAGGAAAAAGTCCAGAGGCGAGAGGTAGATGAGATAATTTAAGATAAAAAAAGCTAGCTAGAAACAAGTCAAGCAAAGGCCGGGCATTTATACAAAAGAAAAAGCCTCCATGTATTTATTTGAGAGATGGGTGGCCGGTCCCCCAAAAGAGTAAAATAAGAAGCAACAAGAGTTTATGTTAGGCTTTCTGTCACACTGATAGGAAAAGTAACTCCCTCTTGTCTGTAGCCTTGTCCTTTTATTCTTTTGGTTGTTCCCTTAGCATCCATCCCAGCAGCCCAACCTCAGCTGTGTTGTTATTCATGGCAGCCCAATTGTCCCCACTTTCCAAGGCCATCACTGTCATTGGCCTACCATTTAAATGAAACTGTAAAACTTACTTAAATGAAACACACAATTTAGCTCGAGAATAAACTTTAAAACAAACGTCGGAGTACAGTATTGGGAAATACCAATACAGCTTTTCCATACACAGAAGGCTTTCATTAGAGAACACATTTGACTTAGGGCTTTAGCTCAGTAGTACAACACTTGCTTACCAAATTCAGGGTTCAGGGTTCAGTGCTAGTGGGATGGAAGGAAGAAGACACTGCATTTCTTCTCCCTCCCAAAAGATGCTGTGGATGATTTGTGAGAAGGAAAATACACTGAGGGGAGGGAGGAGCAAATCCCAGAACCTTTGTCAGATGTAAATAGAAGAGCATGAAACAATGACAAAATCAGCATTTTAAATTTATTTTTTCCAATTATGTAAGTATTTTATTTATCACTGAAGAGAAAACACAGTAGCATTTTTAAATGAACACTAAATACTTTATAAAAAAATCTGTCCACGTATCACCCTCATATTTTTCTCTTCTCCAATTTCAATTACTGCTACTATCCTAATGCTAAGGTACTTCCTCACCCTACAGCCCACAGACAGTCATCTCCCTGATTCTTGTCCTGTCTAATTCCTTGCCAGAATTTGCTGATAACTCCACAGGACAAGCTCTGTCTGTGATAATCAAAGGGATGGAGAAAAGTGATTGAATTCACCATTCTCCAGCCCCACGTGGCACGCCAGCTGCAGTCTGTGCAGACCTATTACAGTAAAAGCTGTGTTATCTGGCAGCTACCCAACTGGAAAGAACTAGAAACCAGCATTTCTAAAATGCCCTAATACAACTCTCCAATCTAGTAGCTGAAATTGATGCCACTGAAATTCAACTACAATGACACAACCCTTTGAAAGGAGCCTGATCAAAATGCAAAGCTAAAAGATGTCTCTGATGACTTGAGCTAAGTAGCATAAACCTGGTAGGCAAAATAAAATCTATCCTCTCAACTTTATATGGATTGAAGCAAAACAAAACCCCAAGCCACAGAATGGCAAATGTATCTCCAGACTCTAAATGGGAGGAAGAACTTAAGAGAGAACTGCAAAACCTTCAAAAGAACTGGGTCTTCAAATTAACATAATTATAATACTTAAATGTAGAAACCTGCATAATACATAATAAATAAAAAAAACAATACATAGAATCCTTATAATTACACCTGTAGAAATAGATGTGCAAAAATAAGTGGGGAAGAAAACATGGCATTAAGATCCTTCTTGACTTTAGGATGCTGACACTTGAACCACTGTTTTTCCTTTATAAAATGTACATAATGCCATTAGCGTATTGCTTGCTGCTTAAAGGAGTAAAGAGGGCAATATCCCCCACTAAGACTGAAGTACTCAAACTCATTATGCTTACAGAAGCAAATGATAGCAAACTACATCTGAGGTTGCTTCTAACATTAAGCCAACTAGATCCCAAGACTCCATCTACTGCATTCATATTAAAATGGTCACATTTAATACATTAGAAGCAGGGAAGTGTTTTTCAATTGCCTAGTGCCTGGGAAATTTAACTCAATTAAAAATATTTATGAGGCTTGAACTGTACACTTCTTTCTTTGAAATAGCAGTGAAATATAGAAGAATCTTGATTATTTCCCTGCAGACTTCTCTGAGCCCATTCAACTGAGTGCTGGCTGCTTCCTGCAGGCTCCCCTTACTTGCTTGCAGTTTCCTTCTGCTTCTCAAATCCTGCTCATACTGGACATCATCTCTCCATTTGAAAGATGGTAATCCTTTTCTACATTCAGGTATCGATCAATGTGATTAAAGAAATACTGATGACTACAGTGTCTATTTATTAACCTTCCAAGTTGGTGCTGAACGCAGTGAAAACAAAATTGTTTCATGACAGATTGAAACCATCAAGCTTCAGTGCCTTTCATTTCCCTCCACATTCGATGCATGTAGTTCAGGTTATTACCCAGAGGTTAATGTTTGCCTGGGCTTATGCGTGGTCACCAGTCCTCATGAGCATGACGAAGGAACCTGAGAGCATAGTCCACTTATGCTTTTCTCACATGAGATGTGTAACCTGTTAATTCGTATACTTTGTTATTATAACAAACTCCAGTTGTTCAATGTACAAACTGATTAATCAAGACCAGTATTCAAGAAATATTAATGTGTCTAATCATTGATGCCTAGTTGCTCATATCAGTATAGAGATAAGCCCCAAATTTTAGTCATTGGTAATCCACTTTATGTTTCAGACCTCAGTTCCCTCACCTATAAACCAGGATGCTGTGAGTTACTCCCAACCAAGTACATGGAACCAAACGAAATACAGTCCCTTTCAACCCTAATGTATGGAGCAGTATGAAGACACTCCTTTTTACACTAGGTTTTATACTACTTTTCAGTCTTTCTTCTAAATAGATGTTTAACGTTTATTAATTCACTAATTCAGGATTAGAGAGATAACGTGTGCAATTAAGACTATGCCTTACCTGCCAGGTGGTGCACATCTTTAATTCCAGGACTCGGGAGGGAGAGGCAGGCAAATCTCTGTGAGTTCAAGGCCAGCCTGATCTAAAAAGTAAGTTCCAGGACAGCCAAGGCTGTTACACAGAGAAACTCTGTCTCGAAAAAACATTAGATAGATAGATAGATAGATAGATAGATAGATAGATAGATAGATAGATAGATAGATAGACAGACAGACAGGTAGGTAGATGATAGATAGATAGATAGATAGATAGATAGATAGATAGATAGATAGATAGATAGATAGATAGATAGATAGATAGATAGATAGAGTAAGTATACCTACTTGCAGAAGAACTTTTCAAACAAGGTCCCTTCTAAGTTGGGCATACACAATACTTATTCCAAATATTGTCCTGTGTCCTGTTAGTGTGTCTCTTTCTCCCCTACCCTCCTTCCCTCCCTCCACCATTCTGTTTCTCTCTCTCTATCTCTCTCTGTCTCTTTCTCTCTCTCACTCTACACACACACACACAGAGAGAGAGAGAGAGAGAGAGAGAGAGAGAGAGAGAGGGAGAAAGAGTTGTGGGGGGTGCATGGATAAAATTTATGTGTGTGCGCAAACACATGTGTATATGTGTACTTGTATAAAGTGGAAAGTTGGTGTCAGGCACAATCAGGTTTTGAGAAACAAGGAATCCAAGGAAATAAAGGAAGTCTGTAGGCGGGCAATAATTGAGGTGGCACTTAGGTGAATGAGTTCTGGAGCTGTGATTGCATAAATAATCACAATTTTTATATATTTAATTTTCATTTCACAGAGAAGAGTATTTTAATTGGTTTAAATTTCTTAGGGACTTGGCAATTAAAATATTTATTTGCTTTCAATATCTTATCTAATACAGGCTTAATCGGTAACAATAGATTTAGTCCCTAGATACATCAGCTTAATTGTTTAGAAACAACTCCATACATATGTGAAGTATATATATATATATATATATATATATATATATATATTTCATATATGAGTATTTATATTTTAATTTTCTAGTAGAATGAAAATTATCCTATTTTAACTTTATGATTTATCTATAAAATATAATATCTGAAATGTAATGAGGTACATCTGTCTCTTTCTCCTCCCTCTCTCACATGTACAGACAAAGAAAAGCAAACATTCCCACAGCAATAACTTTAATGATACAAAAGAACCATGTTACATGTTTTTTTTTTCAAAAACAGATGATACTATAAACACCTCCCAGTAAGAAATTCAACTCCAGGCATGTTAAAAGCTCAAAATTCAAAGTGGCAGTTAAAGACTGTCACTATCAGTTTAAACTATGAGCTACTATGCAACATATCTTTCCCCCACAAGATAGGATTTCTCTGTGTAGCCCTGGCTGTCATGGAGCTTGCTCTCTAGACCAGGCTAGCTTCAAACTCAGCTATCCACCTGCCTCTGCCTCCTGAATGCTGGGACTAAAGGCATGTTCCACTGCCACCTGGTCTGTATAACACATCTTTAAGAAAAAGTACAGAAATCTACTGTCTATCCCAATGAAGTCTCCCACTTGCCACTCTTGTCTGAAAATGAGCACCAACTCACTGGTTTGGGTTGCTACTTTCGCTGCTGCCTCTCATCTAGCAAGTTTGTGGCCTTAAATCCCATGTCTAACAGAGTAAAGACTCACTAACCTTACTTTTTTCTCAATGGGGATTAGGTTTTATAAACACACACATATACACACAGACACACCAATACACTCACACACACACACACACACACACACACACACACACACACACCATTCTCATTCTGCTTACCAGTTTTACAATGCCAAACAAATCTTGAAGTACTATAAACAGAGTCCAGGTATGACATTCAACCCCAGGTAGGAGGCATGTACTTCACACTTAAAGATCGCCACTATCAGGTTAAGCTCTAAACTGACTACAAGCTACTAAGTAAATCCATGTAGCATATCTTTTTTCTCCCTGAGACAGAGTTTCTCTGTGTAGCCCTGGCTGTCCTGAGTTAGGTCATAGGTCAAGTCAGTTCACAAACAGCATTCCTTTTGCTTACACATACACAGTATTTCTTTTTAAAACAATTGAAATCTTTACCAGTATTTAACATGACAAGCATCACTTTTAAAAGACTCCTAGTTTTGATTGTGTGTTCTCACAGGATGTGAGGATGTGGGGCTACACAGTGGCTGCTCTCTTTCCGTAGGGGATGATTTCTCACTGCCAATCTCTACTATCCTTCTTCATTTAACTATGCTCCTTACTAATCCCTTGTACACCAGTGAGTCCATTCTCATTGTTCTAAGCATGATCAGCCTTTTTAGGACAAGGTTACACTTTCCTTAAAAATTGAAAGTACAGCAATTGTTTTCCCTATATCAAAACATAGAAACATATTGGACTCATGAATACTCTTCGTGTCCCAGGGATGTTTGCATTTTTCAGTGCTCTTACCTCAGCCCCCTCCTCTTCTCTCACCTAGATGACTAGAGCAGTCTTCAATTATTTCTCTACTATTTCAGACCTTTTGAGTAAGCTTTCAGATGGCTATGTGAGCTTGTTTCTATAAAGCAGATCATGTGGTTCTCCTATTTGACACCTCTGAAAGATTACTCAGTCATCTACCTGCAATGTTCTGAATGTTGCTCTAAAACTTAGGCTGAAATTCAGTTGCCATTTTAACAGTGTTAAAAGTGAGAGGCTTTTAAGAAGTGAGTCAATCACTATTGGGAATAGATTAAGATAAGTCCCCATATCTTCATATGAAGGTATATTAGATATTTGGAGATTGGGTGAGCTACATTTAGAGGCATTCAGTACTCCTTTCTTCCTTTTCTCTTTCCTTATGATGCCTTGTTCTATGTTTTAATAGAAAGACAAAGCCTCCGATCTTGGACTTCCTAACTTCCAGAACTATGGGATAAATAAATTCCACTTCTACATAAAATACTTAATTGTTCGTATTCTCTCCTGGAAACATAGATGAACTAAGATAGTACATTTAGCTAGAATCCAATCTAAACTTCCAAGCACAGCAAAAGTATGAATTTCAACACTCAAATCTGTAGGCACATAATTTTGTTCTTATATAACATAAGCCAATCACTATTTAGAGACCACTTTCCACCAGAAAGCAGAAAATAAAATTTATCCAGCTCCAGGTAGTTTTTCTCAGTTTATTTTAGGATTAAGCACAGCTCAGGATTTCCACCTCTTTGTGTTTCTCTGTTTTGTTCTAAACTCATATGTTCTAAGCTCATATGTCTTCAACACAGTCAAAAGGATTCACGATCCAAACTTGCTATCTACCCTCTATCAAATGTTAGGCCTGCAAACCAAATAAAGTTCTTGACTTTTATTACCTTTCTATACTTAGGATTTCCGTAATATAAATCTTCCAATATTATATCATATGGCCCATGTTTCTTTCTATCCTGGTACCCCCTTTGAGTGATTGACATGCCACTACTAGACTAAAGATTCTCAGTGACATGCCTAAGGCAAAGATCTAAATGTTTCCCACTTACAACTTTATTTTAAAGTCTTCACTAATTATTCAATTTTTTCATTGTCAGTCTTCCTTGCTAAGAGAACAATGCTTAGTTTTGAAGGTATATAGGATTTTGATTCATATACATATGTTTGGGGTTGAGGATCATGAAATTAGAAAGGGGACTACAGAAAGTGAATAACAGACCTTACAAGGAGGGGGAAACAGAGGTCAATAGAATACATGTATACATGCGATAAAAAAGCAGAAAGAAGGAGCAGGAGGAAGGAAAACAGGAAAGGGATCAGAAAGAGGCAGAGATAGGGACTAGATCTGTAGCTGAGCTTGTAGATTGCTTGTCTAGCATACAAAATCCTGAGTTTCCTCTCCAACAGTGCTTAAATCAGATGCAGTCTTACACACATACTCAAGTGGTTGAGAGATTCAAAGACACCTTTGGCTACATAGAAAATTTGAAGACAGCCTGGGATATATGAGACTCTATTACAAAGAAAAAAAGGGGCAAGGGGACATAGAACAAGTGTTTATGAGAATATATAATATTTTGCACATGAAGTTAAAAATAATAGGATGGTTAATATTGTGAAAATGACTATCCTAACAAAATAAACTACAAGTTCAGTGTAATCCCCCACAAAACTTTGCACACAAGTCTTTAGAAGTTAAAAAATTGTCTTGAAACTCGTGTGGAAATGCAAAAGACTCTGGATAGTTAAAACAGACCTGAATAATAAAAACAGTGCTAGAGATGTCCTTATTCCTGATTTCAAGTTATGCTGTAAAACTATAGTAGCAAAAACAGTGAGGCGCTGGTTTAAAGGGGGGGGATAGCGACCAATGGAATAAAATTGAAGACCCACATATAAATCCACAATCCGACAGCCACCTTATTTTGGGCAAAGGGGCAAAAAATACACATTGGAGAAAAGTCTGTATCTTTAAAAAGTGATGTTGGCCAAACAGGACAGCTACATACAGAGAAAAGAAAATAAATCTTTATTTCTCACTCCAAACAAAACTTGGCTTCAGCTGAATCAAGAACCTCACCATAATACCTGATACACTGCATTTGGTAGATGAGAAGGCAGAGGAAATGCTTGAGTTTCTTAGCATAAGAAAGGCCATTCTATACATAAATCAGGTAGTATAGACTGAAGACCAACAACTGACAAACGGACTTCATGAAACTTAAAAGTTTCTGTATAGAAAAGGACACCATCATTAGAATGAAGGGGTAGCCAGAATAATGGGGAAGTCTTTACATCTGACACTACAATATACAAAGAGCTTAAAACAAAACCAAAATCTTCAGTGCCTGAGATTCTCTCTTCCATCTCTTGTATTCTGTTGGTAATGCTTTTATTGTCAGCTCCCATTTTCTTATGTAGATTTTTCTATTTCCAGAATTCCCTCCGGTTGTGTTTTCTTTATTGCTTCTATTTCTATTTTTAGGTCTTTGACAGTCTTACTCACTTCCTTCAACTATTTGTTTTTTCTTGGCTTTCTTTATGGCGTTTATTCATTTTCTCCAATTTTTTGTTCATTCTTTTTTCTTGACTTTTTTAGGGAATTTTTTTTTCATTTCCTTTTTTAAGGACCTCTATTGTCTTCGTAACATTACTTTTAAGGGTGTTTTCTTGTGTTTAAACTCTGTTGGAATATTCAGGGCTTGCTATAGTAGGAAAGCTTGGTTTTGGTGGTGACATAATGCCCTGGCTGTGGTTGATTGTGTTCTTAAGCTATTGTCTAGGCATCTGGGTGTGGGGTTATTATAGATCTAGGTGCTGATTTCTGAGTTTGTCTTCTTTTGGATGGATGTTTTTTCTCCCCTCATTTGTTTCCCCTCTGGTCTTCTGGCTGGAGTGTTCTGTGGTTGAGTAGCAGGTCTCTACCAAAGAGGGCTGGAATCCTGGTGGCCTCCGTGACCTCTGGTTCAGCTGGGGGTCCTCCACAGGAGTTGGGGGCCAGGACATAGTAATGGGGAAGGGTGTTGGGGGATAGGCTGGGTGGGCACTGACTGGGGATAGTGTTGGGGCAGGTGGGCTAACTGCAATTCTTGTGGCTAGCACGTCCTCTGGTCCAACAGAATACCTCTGTCTGAGTTGGAACTGGGACATAATGAGGAGGAGGTGAGGGCTATTTGGAGGTGGGCAAGGCAAGCACCGAAAACATGGGGGTAATTTTCAGGCAACCAGCCTACCTAGTTCTGATGGCCAGCATGACCTCTGGTGGGGCAGGGGACTTCCACCAGAGTTGTGGGCCCATATATGATGACAAGGTGAGGAAGGGTGGTTGGGAGTTGGCTGGGTGGCACTGAAGGAGTGCTGCTGTCTGGAGGCAGGGGACTTACCTGGGGTCCGAGTGTCGGCATGACCTCTGGTAAATCAGGGGGCTTCTGCCAGAACTCTGGGCAGGAATCTCTAGGTCATATTTCTAAAAATTTGCTACGTATTTTATTTTTTTACAGTATCCATCCTTATCACTAAGAGAATAATGCTAAGTTTTAAGAATATATTAGTATATTTTCCCCCAAAACCTATTATTATGGCTTGGCTCAAAAGCGAAATAATTGGTGGATGGGAAAAGTTACTTTACACCCTGGCTTCCCCTGTTTATCTGAGCCTTTTGCAACCATCTACACACACACACACACACACACACACACACACACACACACACACACACGGAGAGGGTGGTGCTATAGCTGGAGGCACACATAAAGAAGCATAGGGTGCTATGGAAGGGCTTAATAGTGAAAAGGATATGAATGCAACTTTATCAAGGCAGATCTATGTGAGGAAGTGATATTTAAATGCTGAGACTATGGCACAACTGAGTCCCACCATGATTCCTTTCCAAGGACACATTTATAATACATAAGTTAACACAAGCACGTTCCAGCAGCGATTTCAACATGTCTTTCAAGTACTAGACTTTTCTAGAAATGCCTGGAGGGGTAGACATGGGAAATGAAGGGGGCATACAAGGCAGAGTAATGACACTTAAAGTAATGATACCTAAAGGTGTCCATATCCCCATTCTTGATAACATGTACATCTTGCATTACAAATGCATGCATTGCGAATATTAAGTTTCAGTACCCTGACAAGTTTATTTGGCTTCTCCTGGTAGGTTCAATCAAGTTATAGGGGTTCTTGAATGTTTAGAAACTTCTCAGTTGTGACCAGAGATAGGGTTATAAAGGAAACATCAGTTGGCTGGGGCAGCAGTAGCATTCAGGATGAAGGAAGGTCATGAGCCAAGGAACTTGAACAGCCTCTGGAATCTGCAAAGTGTAGCAAACAGATTCTCGCTTTCAGCCCTACTGGCACTGTGATTTTAGCACAGTGACCTTCATAGGGGTAGGTAGTAAATTCGCACTGTTGAAAGTGTATTGTCTTTTTGCTATGGAAACCACAGAAAAATGCTAGCATTCCCTTATTATACAACCTCTTTACTGATTCTAACAGAGTGGCTTGAATTTAAATGTTTTCTACACTGGAGTTCTCTAGAAAAGTCTACTTAAAGTCAAGGTTTCAACATAGCCTGCTGGTCATTTCCCTTAAATATGCCTCACCACCTTTTCTCATGTTGTTGTCCTAGCTAGACTTCCTTATCCCAACTACTCAGGTTCACTCCCCACCCTTCTAGTCATACCTCAAAGATAAATTTTCTCTAACTGTGCCCACTCGACAATCCCAGACAAAGCCCACCCATTTTTCCTCTCTGCTTCATTGTGCACTATGTGTGCTTTTCTTACTGAATTGACTAATAATTGTAACTGTAAATTGACTAATCTTGAAGGACCAAGATCTGGACCATTGATCATCTACATCTTTTTTTTGATTAATTATCCTTTTCTTTTGCAGGAATGTGACTAGAACTCAGGACCTTATACATAGGAGGCAAGAACTCTCATCACCCAGACACTTATGGTGCTTTCTGTAAAATTATTAGGATATTTGAATTAATAAAATGACTACTTTGGTTGTTTTCTATAAATATATATCATATGCTTTGGTCATGTTCACTCCATGTTCTCCTCTGGTGTCCTCCCCCTCTTTCTCTTTAAGAAGGTACCCAGTAGAGTGTTTTCCCATTCTTCTTCTCATGTCTACATGAGCCTCTTCTGTGTTTTCAGTCATTCTTTGCTTCTATCTTTAGTATCAGTTACTGCTAACACAATTTTGTATTTATTTATTTATGTCGTTAATGCCCATCTTCCCAGTAGACCATGTTTATTGACAACATGTCAGTCCTGCTTACTATATGGTACCTTCAGCATCTACCACAGTATAGGCAAATAGCAAATATTTTGAAAATCAATGCATTGGTGAACACATTCTGCTTAGTTTCCTAGTATATAGGAGACTATTTGCATAAGCATGAATGTCGGGGGTAACAGAAAGCAGACTGCAGCAAAGGGGCTAGAGATCATTTCTACTCACTGTCTCTGTACTCACAGTATCCAACCCCTCTGTTTCTAATAGGAATAGCCAGGCCTCATCTCACTGAAGCAGCTGTTCACTCCCAAAAGAATGACTAAATGGAGTCCTGGCACAGAGCTCTGACAGATTGCCAACTTCCAGTACAACTTGTCACTGTGTATTGGAGATATTTACGTGAGAAAATTAGTAAGCATTCTGTGCATCAAAAGTGACCCAAATCCAGAGCATTTCTATTGAGATAGATCATTGTTGTTTGCTAAACTTCATCAGAGAATATGATTTTCAGTTTCAGTGGTCAAATCAATACAGTGAGCAAACCGTATTGGATACTGCATATTGGATGGCTTCTAATAATTAGGTTGCCATAGATAAACTGTTCATAAGTACTAATTAGGAAGCCCCAGTGAGAAGTGTACTTCTTTGCAGCTGTTACATAATATACCCGCACCTACAGCAAGGATTTGTTGTAGACATATTAGTCTGTTTTTCCTTAACCATCTCTCCCAGTGTTGGCTCCGCCTGAATGCTCACAGTGTTCCCCCAATTTAAAGCTGTCTTCATCCCCATGCAGTAAACAATGAAATGTCTCAGGGATGGGTGCGTACCACAGCAGTCAGGTATGGTCTTAGCATACACAAGACCCTCAGATTAATCTGCAGTACAACATAAAATATAAAACTAAGTAAGATATTTTTAAAGCTTTAGTTACATGAATGAATTTTTGCTGGTGTGCATGTATGTTCACCATGAATGTACCTTGTGTCTTCAAAAGTCAGAAGAAGTCTTCAGACGCCTTGGAACACAGCTAGAAATAGTTGGGAACCACCATGTGGATGCTGTGAATTGAACCCAGCTCCTCTAAAAGAGCAATGAGTGCTCTTAACTGCTAAGTTATCTATTCAGACTCTAAAGTAAAATTTTTAATTAAATATTTGGAAATGAACATTCTAGTTTCTAACTGTAATAAGGTGATATGATTCTAAATTGAAAAAAGGGTTGAAAATGTGTGAGTATTTTTGTATGTTGTGAGGATGGGGAAGAGTTTGAGTCGTGCAGAAGAAATAACGATGAGAAGTGAGTGGAGAGTTGGCTCTGTGACAGGAGTAAGATATGACTACAGGTAAAATGTCCAACCTCAAGTTTTCCTAAGAACACCCAGCCTGACCAGTTTCTCCCACAAATATATTTTTCATATAACAGAGTCTTCTTGGGGGCTTAGGGAGATGGATCAGAGGCTAAGAGCACTGACTGCTCTTCCAGAGGACTATGTTCAATATCCAGTGCCCACATGGTAGCTCACAATTGTCTGTAAGTCCAGTTACAGAGAGCCTAATGCTCTCTTCTGGCTTCTGAGAAAATGAGGCATGCCAAGTGATGCACAGACATAAAAGCAGGCAAAAGATCCAAATACATAAAATTAATTTTTTTAAAATAATGTTTTCTTCTGGAAAAGGGACAACTCTTGATCTTTTTTATTTTTAAATTTTTTTATTCATTTTACATACCAATCACAATCCCCCCTCCCTCCCTTCTTCTCACTCCTTCCCCTACCTCCTCCCTGCACTGCATCCCTATCCACTCCTTATTAAGAGTAAGGCCTCCCATGGGGAGTCAACAAAGCCTGGCACATCAAGTCTAGGGAGGACCAAGTCCCTCCCCGCTGCATCAAAGCTGAGCAAGGTATCCTTCCATAGGGAATGAGCTCCAAAAAGCCAGCTCATGTACCAGGGATAGATCCTGGTCCCAATGCCAGGGGCTTCACAAATAAACCAAGTCACACAACTGTCACCCACATGCAGAGGGCCTAGTTCAGTTCCATGCAGGCTCCCCAACTGTCAGAGTCCTTGAGCTCCCACTAGCTCAGGTCAGCTGTCTCTGTGGGTTTCCCCATCATGATATTGTTACCTTCCCTGCTCATATAATCCCTCTTCCCTCTCCTCGAATGGACTCCCGGATCTCGGTCCAGTGCTTGGCCCTGGATCTCTGCATCTCCTTTCATCAGTTACCAGATGAAGGCACTCTGATGATAATTATGGTAGTCACCAATCTGATTATAGGGGAAGGCCAGTTCAGGCACCCTTTCCACTACTGCTAGGGGTCTTAGCTGGGGATGTCCTTGTAGGATTTCCCTAGCACCAGGTTTCTCCACTCTCTCAGGCCATCTCTCAGAAAAAGTTCAAAGCTGATCATGTTTCCAACATCTCTTTTCTATGGCCTCTTCTAGGCAGTACTCTTCCCATTTCTTTACTTGAACTCCAGGGAAAGGATTCAAAGACTCTAAAACAGCCATCTACTTGGTTTTATGTTTTATTTTGAAAATTGATGCCTATTAAAAATACGTGAGGTGAGGCATCAGGGAATTGTTTGAAGGGTATTTGGGGATAGGAATAAGGGTCTAGTTTTAGATGGATAGAAAGCTTGCCACAAATCCCTAAAATCAGGCATCCATCACCTTAATCTAGTAGTCAATTTTTTTTTACCATTAATGGTGAGACTGTTTCCAGATGGGATACAGAACAGAATTCCCAATGTCATTAATAGTATAAAGTAAACATAAATGTTTGGCTTGAATCTGTGAAAAACTTTTCTACAGCCATGGGGAAATTTGCCAAATAGCACATCAAGTTCAAGGATGCATAGAAAAGGACTGGCCTAATTTCTTAGTTTCTTCCCATTTCACCCCTCCTCTCTCATCTCCGTGTCTCTGTCTGTCCTCCTTTTTAGGTTCTAGGGATCGAGCTTTGTAAATGCTAAGACTATGTTCCATTATTGAGGTAAGCCATTAGAACAAATAAAATTCAGGTATGCATTGGCATTAAATAATATTAATAAATTTCTCATTTTTGCTATATTTGTGTGATTTTGACACTGGAAGAAAAATATTCTTATTCGTAGAGAGGTACCAAAATAAAATATGATGCCTATAATGCACTCTATCATAAAACAAAGTTCTAAAATGTATACCATCCTTGTTATTATATATTTCTTATGATTAAATATAATTTAGCCAGATGATTTCAATATAGATAAGGGATTATAATTTCAACTTTGCTATGTAAAAGACCCTAAGTATACTCCAAAATATACCAAATGGACTTGCAATAGAATATAACATTGAGTTAGTTTACTAAAGACATTCTACCATTTGTGTTTTTGTACAGATGAGTGAAAACTGGGACATTTTATTGATTTAATAGTTGAAACAGATCAGAGTATATGTAGTTATATGAATAAATATTTAAAGGTAGAATATTAAAACTCATAGTAAATGAATAACTACTTAAATAATGTTGTTTCTAAAAACACAACACAAAAATACAGTCATAAGTTAGTTAATGCTACCCCAAGAGAGTCCAATAAGATATAAGCTCTTATAACTCATTAGAAACAATGGTAGGAAACCTAAGGCCATGGGTTCTATTGCCAAACCAGATTCTGTATTTGAATGCCAGTTCTGTCACCTCTCAACTGAGTTTTACAGGAAGCAGTTACTTTTGAAAATGCAATTTCCTAATTTATAAAATAATAAGTGTATTTACCTCATAGGGTCATTTTGTGATTAATGAAACACTGGATATGAAATGTTTAACACAGCGTCTGGGACATACTCAGCAGTCAGTTAATGGGCACCATTTTCCATCATCTCTAAATAGCTCTTAATCACTGATCCATTGATAGACTTTGAAGAGACCATTATCCCTATGAAGTTGAATGTAAAATTTTGTGAACTCTTATTTTTCGAAATAAAGGTCCTTAATTTTTAAACACACTCTCAGAGGTCCACAAGCACCTCACACAGTTAAGATTCCCTGCCCCAAAAGCATTAACATGTCTAGTCAATTGCAGATATATACTGTAACTATAGTAACAATTCAGACTGATTGCCACATATTATATGTGTCTTGTCAAAACGTTGTTGTCATCTCATCTAACAACACTTGGATTTGCTAAGTATCAGCAGCCAACAGTAAACAGAAAGATTGATGAAAGACAGGTCACTGTGAGACCTGCTCTTGGGAGCAAGCTCAGCAAGATGGTACACAATAGGCAGCTGATACCATGCCCCCAAATCTAATACTTATTGGCTCCAAAGAAGGTAGCCATGATTAATGCCTTGTTATAACATTTTCAAAGGTCAGCCTATATAATGAAAGGCTCCATGCCCTAACTGCATCATTAGAAAGACCATATTTGATTAGGAAAAGAGCATGGCACTTTTCTGGAATTTGCATGTCACCCAGAAGTCTCTGCCTTCTTGAAAATGTTAGTATTTCAAACCTCTTGGTAATCATACTTGAGGAATACCGTTTTACTATGGCCCCATTTTTACAGCGGGAACATAGTAAATATCCCTTAAGAGGGGCTATATGATTCTGACATATCAGTCATATTCATCCTGAAGATGCTATGTTTTTATTTTAACTACAACTCTGCTTTATCATTGTCAAGGGCTGGTTTCACATCATAATTTATGTTCTCGGATGTTGAAAATTTCTGGTCAGATGGTATGCACTTATAGCAACAGAATAAAACAGACAAAATAGTTTGTTTGGGAGGCATGCACAGAGCATGATTTGGGGTAAGGCAAGCAATTTGTGCAATTGACAAGTACTTACTGTGCACCAACTGAGTTCTAGGCATTATATTACATTCAAAGAACCCATAGTAAAGACATCCTTTCTATCATCAAGAAGACAGGCATGTAAGAAGAGGATGTCAATACACTATCATAGAAGGCATTAACAATAGGATATACAGGATACAACAGGATATACACGATACTGTATAACTCATCAAAAGAGGCTTTGTTAGGGAGAACACATCTAAATGTATTCAAAGCACATGTGTATGGAAAAATATAAACAAAGGAGATTACATGGATACATGCTTGTGGGTAAAAGATACATTTAAGGAATACCAAGTAGTTGTATGGCTGTTCTCTAAAGATCAAGAGAGGAATTTCAGACCATGAAGTTTTAAACAATCACTAATAAGGTGTTTATACTATTTAGAAAGAATAAGAACTTTTAATTTATTTATTTAGAATTACTTGGAAGGGCATGTGCCAAAATGCATGTGTGGAGGTCATAAAACAGCTTGGCTAAGTTGGTTCTCTCCTTCTATCTTTAGATGGGTTCCAGGGATTGAACTAGGGTCTTCAGGCTTGTGCAGCCAGTGCTTTTACTTGCTGAGCCATCTTACCTACCCTGGCATAAGGAACTCTTAAAGAATTGTAAGCCATACAAACACAATAACAATTGACTCTGAAGTGATCTAAGCAAAAGATGATGTGCTACGAATTTAGTGCTCTAATACTGCCATGGGTGCTATAGCATGCCTTCAGTAACTACCATTCAAACAAAGACATTCAATACTGCCCCTGATCTAAACACATGTAGCTGATGTCCAACATGAGGCAATGAAGGAATTCAGACTTGTGCTTTTCCCTCACCTCAACTGAAGATGACATTGAAGGACCACCTCAGCTTGTGAGCTCCCCATGGAACCAGCATAAGTTTTTGTTGGAACTGCACCCCAAATCAAGCTACTCCTTCTGTCTAATTTTGCTTTGTCCATTCCCTTGCTGGTTTGTCCCTGAGAGTATTTCCTGATATATTTCCTATATTCAAACCTGTGCCTCTACATCTTTCCGAGAGACCAGATCAAAGGTAGAACCTCAGCAGTGCCTATCTACAAAATGAGAGGGCTGCCAGGCTGCTTTGCTGTAAGCACTTTCTATCTTCTCTACCATTTTGTGGACTTTGGGATTCTTTGGCAATTCTTGCAGCTGTTGGAAAACAGCAGGAAACTAATATGACAGACGTTTAATTTTAGCAACCCCAGCAGGACTCACCGCAGTAATTAGAAATGTTTCACAACATACCACCCACAAATCTTGGACCCAGTTGGAGTTGACAGTGTCTACTTTCAGAGATATAAAATTCTTTATAGCGTCCATGCCAAAGCTTGCTTCTCATGAAAAATAATGCTATTCCCTGCAGTCCGGCCAGAATAGTGCAGTTATCTTTTGCTGATACCAGAACTAAAAGCAGTAAGTCCAGTGCTTTTTAAAATGAGGAGCAAAGCTAAATATGTGATTAATATATCAAGGTGGATATTGCTAAAATGTCTTTCCTCCCCTCTCAAAAAGTTTCTCGGTAAAATACAAGGGAAATGCCGGGTTCTTTCATGAGTTATTACAGCTACCCCTCATTTTTATCAATGGCAGTCCGTTCCTAAACTTTAACTTCTGAGATTCTGCACACATCAGCACAGAGGCTTCACAGCAAATTTCTGTGATTGATGAAGGACATTTTATTATAAAGAACTCCTGGAAAGCATGTGTTTATGAAGTGGAGTACCGATTTTAGAATCAGAGGGACAAAGAACTTCCAACACGTAGCCAGGGAGTTTTCATCCTAGCATCTCTGGGAATATGTGATATCCAGGGGATCTGTGAAGCCCAAGAAGTGTGTGCAAAATTTATTGGAGAGATGCTGTAACTTTTATTAGACTATGAAATCTAATATGCAGGAGGTCTGTAGGCCCTGAAAGCCTAAGAACCATTATCTACCCCAAGTCCTGCTTTGTGCTTCAAAGTAAAGTTTAGAGAAAAGAAGTTCCGATGACTTATCCAAGGTCGACCACTTTATTAGATGCTCCACTGGCACTATCTTGTTTGCTTCCCAGGAAAAGTCCAGAGAGCTCTCTGCATCATTCTTAGTACATTAGAGTTCATTCCCACTCTCTCCTCACACCACTTGCCTGCTATCACAAAAAGAAACAGAAGGCTTCTGCTAAGCTGAGTAACTTCTATAATACCTCCTTATTTAGCTAGCATTTTGTGGCTTTTCAGGGCACTTTCATGTACTTGATTACATTTGATTTGAGCCTCAAAACCCTTTTCAAGGGGAGAAGTTATGAGGTAAAAGCATTGACTCTGGAACAGGACTGCCTGCTATGGAATGCCTCCTCAGCCAGCAGGTGAGACACCCTAAACAAGTCATTTGGTGGATTTTTGTATCTCGGCTTCTTCATCCACATGACAAAGATAATAGTGGTATCTACATCATTAATTTATTCTAAAACTAAGTAGATTATTACATGGAAATCACATAGTTTATCCCACCGTAGAGTCCACATTTAATAAACATTGACTGTCACCATGAGGAACATCTGATACTTACCAATGGGAGGCTCAAATACCAGTTGATGCATATGACTTCCTTTTTAATCCTATGCCCAAACTTTTTCAAAGTATAACATGTAGAATTCAGAGTATAAATATAACAACTACAAAGCAATCAATCTTCCATGATTAACACAGCTATTAATTTATTTATGTTTAGCAATAAGCCAGATGTCATCCTTGCATGTCTAATGTGTAAAATTCTAAATCTGTCCCAAGAATCACTTCTTATTCCTGTTTTTAAGTTCACAGAAAAGAAAATCTAATCAAATCATTGAATGCATTCTATTAAAGCCTCTTTTGAAACCACATTGCTCACATCCCTCAAAGAATATTTTTAAATAAAGAAAACATCTTGAGTATGCTCAACTATTTGAGGGCGATTTGTTCTAAATAAAATAATATGTCATTTTAAAAACTCAAGCCTCCTCCATAAAAGCTCAAAAAAAGTCCATGTCACAGTCTCAAATGATCATTAAGCCCTGAACTTAGGGTGTGATTGCCTCCTGGCTAAAAGAAGAAGAAAGTGGCAGTGATCACTTTGGCTGTGTGAACATAGAACTCCCAAATGCACTTCAGATGTAGGGGCCTTTTAAATGACCTTCTCCGTTACCATAAAGCATTTTATAAACTTGTCTACGTGAGTCCCTTTGTGCTAGGCGGGCTAGTAAACTGTGAAATGCATCCCTTTTTTGGCAAGCTCCCCCTGAGGGCAGTGTGCATGTTCTTCAGAGATAGATTAATAAGGTATAATGTGCAAAACTATGGAAAGCCTATAGCTCTTTATTTTAAACACTTACCCACTCTGCTACTTTGCAAGTTTCAGTACACATTTTTTCAAAAGGCTGTCTACACTTGGTCGTTCTTAGCAGAAGACTAGCTAAAATGGTTGCATTAGGAAAGTGGGGATATTATTTTCTAACCTTAACTTTACTCTCCAGTAAAACCATCCAGGTTTTTCAGTGCCCTGAAAAAATTATAGTATCAATCAATGGCTTGAGTTATATCCATACCTTCCTGTAAAAGAACAATTCAAATGAAGATATTTTGGCAAACAAGATTCTAGTCCTGACTCTGCTTGTATTAAGCCCAAAACAAGATAATCTGGTGCACTTATAAGGTTGAAAAGAGGTTGCTTATATGGCTTGTATCCAGAAGAGGAGAATGCTGAAGCCTGGATCAGATGCTAGGTGTAAGACTTAAAAGATCACGATTGCTGTCCAAACTACCTATAACATTGGAAACCATCCACTGGGTTCATCTACACAGACACCTGTAACCTGCACTTCAAGACATGTCCTGGCTCAAGGCAGAAAGACAGTGTAGTATGACAGAAAGGTCACCAACTAGATTAAGCAACCAGACTCTGAAGACTACTGCCAATTCTGTTGCAATTTATATGGTGACCTTATAAAAGTTACTTCTATCTGGGGCTGTTTTGTCATCTATAATATGAAATGTAAAGATGAAATAAATATGAGATAAAATTACGTTCTTTAGCCAATTATCACATACTAACTAATATAAAGAGCCCCAAACAAGCAATTTAACATAGCAAATCATTATGACCCTGATTGAACTCATATTTGGGGATTCTACATCACATCAGCTATGTCTGCATCTTTAAACAGAAGATCCTACTTTGCAACCTGATTTCACAGTGATTTAATATCTACCCTTCCAGGAGTGGGTCTTCAATGTTTATGCCGGCTATTCCATTTGCCACTCATTTAGCTTCCCCATAACAGGTACCATTTAGTACCTATTGAATAGATGTCATATACTAGTCTGGGTAGACATTCTAGGTCCTGAAGTTACTTCATTCATTCATCTGCTGGTTTGTTGATTCATTCTGGTACACCAACACGTGTGTATCATGAGACTGGTCACCCTTCATGCTAGCATAGTAGCATCCTAGATTGAGGCCTCTATTAGTGGTGTTCACTGTCTAAATCAAACATTTATTTCTGTAATCATATTCTCCATCACCTTGATCTATTTTTTAAATATTCTTTTATTTTTCATTCAAAATTTTATACTTCCTCCCCTTCTCCCAGTCCCCTCCTGCTCCCCCACTACCTCTCCTCCCTCCCTCTGCTTCCTTAAGAGGAGACAGGGTACCCTGCACTGTGGGAAGCCCAAGGCCCTCCCACCTCCATCCCAGCCTAGGAAGGTGTGCATCCATATACACTAGGATCCCAAAAAGCCAATACATGCAGAAGAGATAGGTCCCAGTACCATTATCATTGGCTTCTCAGTCTGTCCCCATTGGCAGCCACATTCAGATATTCCGGTTTGATCATATGCTCATTCAGTCCTGGTCCAGCTGGATTTGGTGAGCTCCCATTAGATCAGGCACACTGTCTCAGTTGGTGGACCAGCCCCTCGCGGTTCTGAATTCCTTGCTCATCTTCTCCCACCTTCTGCTCTTCAACTGGACCTTGGGAGCTTAGTCCATTGATCTGATGTGAATGTGGGTCTCTGTCTCTATCTCCATCCATTGGACGAAATTTCTATGGTGATGATCAAGATATTCATCAGTGTGTCTATGGGACAAGGCTAAATCAGGCACCCTCTCCTCTGCCGCCCAAGTACCTAGCTGGGACATCCCGGTGGACAGCTGGGATCCCCTCTAGAGCCAAGTCTCTTGCCAATCCTAAAATGACTCCCTTAATGTAGATAACTTATTCCCTTCTCCAATATCCACCCTTCCTCCATCTCCACCCTCCCACTCCCCCAAGCTCTCCCCAGTCCTTCCCTTCTCCCTTCTCTCTCCCCATCTCCCCTTCCTTCACCTCCCTTACCCCCACCTCTATCCCTGCCCCCGTGCTTCAAACTTTTGCCCGCCGATCTTGTTTGCTTCCAATTTCCAGGAGGATCTATATATGTTTTTCTTTAGGTTAACCTTTCTATTTGGCTTCTCTAGACTTGTAAGCTATAAGCTTAGTGTCCTTTGTTTATAATCATCTTTTTGGGTTTGGATTATCTCACTGAGTATAGTGTTTTCTATTTCCATCCATTTGCATGCAAAATTCAAGATGTCATTGTTTTTTATCGCTGAGTAGTATTCTAATGTGTATATGTGCCACACTTTCTTGATTCATTCTTCCATTGAGGGACACCTAGGTTGTTTCCAGGTTCTGGCTATTACAAATAATGCTGCTATGAACATAGCTGAACAAATGCTTTTGTAGTATGATTGGGCATCTCTTAGGTATATTCCCAAGAGTGGTATTGCTGGATCCTGAGGTAGGTTGATTCCCAATTTCCTGAGAAACCGCCACACTGATTTCCAAAGTGATTGCACAAGTTTGCATTCCCACCAGCAATGGATGAGAGTTCCCCTTACTCCACATCCTCTCCAGCATAGGCTATCCTTGGTGTTTTTGATTTTGGCCATTCTAACAGGTGTAAGATGGTATCTCAAAGTTGTTTTGATCTGCATTTCCCTGATCACTAAGGAAGTTGAACATGACCTGAAGTATCTTTTGGCCATTCGAACTTCTGTTGAGAATTCTCTGTTCAGATCATTACCCAATTTTTTAATTAGGTAAATTAGAATTTTAATGTCTAGTTTCTTGAGTTCTTTGTATATTTTGGAGATCAGACCTTTGTCTGATGTGGGGTTAGTGAAGATCTTCTCCCATTCAGTAGGATGCCTTTTTGTCTTAATGACTGTGTCCTTTGCCTTACAGAAGCTTCTCAGTTTCAGGAGGCCCCATTTGTTCATTGTTGCTCTTATTGTCTGTGCCATTGGGGTTTTACATAGGAAGTGGTCTCCTTTGCCCATGTATTGCAGGCTACTTCCCACTTGATCTTCTATCAGGTTCAGTGTGGTCAGATTTATATTGAGGTCTTTAATCCATTTGGACTTGAGTTTTGTGCATGGTGATAGATAAGTATCTATTTTCATTCTCCTACAAGTTGACATCCAGTTATGCCAGCACCATTTGTTAAAGATGCTTTCATTCTTCCATTGTATAATTTTAGCTTCTTTGTCAAATATGAGGTATTCATAGGTTTGTGGATTAATATCCGGGTCTTCGATTTGATTCCATTGGTCAACATCTCTGTTTTTATGCCAATACCAAGCTGTTTTCATTACTGTAGCTCTGTAATAGAGTTTGAAGTCAGGGATGGTAATGCCTCTGGAAGTTTCATTATTGTATAGGATTGTTTTGGCTATCCTGAGCTTTTTGTTTTTCCATATAAAGTTAGTGATTGTTCTCTCAAGGTATGTGAAGAATTTTGTTGGGATTTTGATGGGGATTGCATTGAATCTATAGATTGCCTTTGGTAGAATTGCCATTTTTACTATATTGATCCTACCAATCCAGGAGCATGAGAGATCCTTCCATTTTCTGGTATCCTCTTCAATTTCTTTCTTCAAGGTCTTAAAGTTCTTGTCAAATAGATCTTTTACTTCCTTGGTTAGTGTTACCCCAAGATACTTTATGCTATTTGTGGCTATTGTGAAAGGTGATGTTTCTCTGATTTCCCTCTCTGTTTCTTTATCCTTTGTGTATAGGAGGGCTACTGATATTTTTGAGTTGATTTTGTATCCTGCCACTTCACTGAAGGTATTTATCAGCTGTTGAAGTTCTTTTGTAGAGGTTTTGGGGTCACTTATGTACACTATCATATCATCTGTAAATAACGAACGTTTGGCTTCTTCCTTTCCAATTCGAATCCTCATGATCTCCTGATTTTGTCTTATAGCTATTGGTAGGACTTCAAGCACTATATTAAAGAGATATGGCGAGAGTGGACAGCCTTGTCTTTTTCCTGATTTTAGTGGAATCGCTTTGAGTTTCTCTCCATTTAATTTGATGTTAGCTGTTGGCTTGCTATATATTGCTTTTATTATACTTAGATATGATCCTTATATCCCTAATCTCTCCAGTACATTTTTCATAAAGGAGTGTTGAATTTTGTCAAATGCTTTCTCAGAACCTACTGAAATGATCATATGGTTTTTTCTTTCAGTTTATTTATATGATGGATTACATTGATAGATTTTCGTATGTTGAACCAGCCCTGCATCTCTGGAATGAAGCCTACTTGATCATAATGGATGATATTTTTGATGTGTTCTTGGATTCGGTTTGCCAGTATTTTATTGAGAATTTTTGCAATGATGTTCATGAGTGAGATTGGTCTGTAATTCTCTTTCTTGGTTGCGTCTTTGTGTGGTTTTGGTATCAGGTAACTGTAGCTTCATAAAAAGAGTTTGGCAATGACCCTTCTGTTTCATTCATCTGTTGGTTTGTTGATTCATTCTGGTGCACCAACACGTGTGTATCATGAGACTGATCACCCTCCATGCTAGCATATTAGCATCCTAGATTTAGGCCTCTATTAGTGGTGTTCACTGTCTAAATCAAACATTTACCTCTATACTCATATTCTCCATCTCCCTGATCTATTTTGCATTGACTTTCCTAGTTTTCTCCCAGCATACCACTGCCCAAGGAGCCCATCGTTTTCAGACTTTTCCAATTCCATCTCGGAGACTGGCTTATTGTCCCAGAATTTTCCTGATGCCCTTGAAACTCAAGATGTAAGGGGGCAAGAGAGTCTGTTCTTACTACCCCTTCCTGGAATGTTCATGTAGGGACCAAAAACAAGTTTTGTGTCTATAGTACTATTTTGCATCTATACAAAATGATGCTTGCGATGGAAGTGTCCCACTGGTTAGACCTGGCCATCATGTATCATTATTGTGCTGATTGGTTGATACCTATTGTGATGGCTAGTTTTGTGTTATCTTGAAACTTGATACAACCTAGAGTCATTTTGGAAGAAGGAACTTCAGCTGAGAAAATGCATCCGCAAAACTGGCCTGTAGGCAAGCCTGTAGGGCATTTCTTTAGTTGATGATTGATTTGAGAAGGCCTAGTTCACTGTAGGTGGCACCACCCCTGGGCTGGTAGTCCTGACTTGTGTAAGAAAGCAGGCTGTGCAATCCATGAGGAACAAGCCAGTAAGCAGTGTTCCTCCAGGGCGTCTGCTTTAGTTCCTGCTTCCTGGTTCCTGCCTTGACTTCCTGTTCTGATTTTCCTCTGTGATGAATTGTTGTCTGGGAGTATAAGTGAAATAAAACCTTTCCTCCCCAAGTTGCTTTTTGATCATGGTGTTTTATCGCAACAGAAACCCTAACTAAAATATCCATGGTTTTCAGTCTGATAAGTATTAAACCACTCTTCTGTAGGGCTTATGACAACCACCTCTCTTTTTCTGTCTATAGTCTCAGGTTCCACTGTACTGACTCCATATCACTGATGTGAAATAAAACATGAGTTCTTGATTTCATATTATTTTTCAACTTTCTTCTCCATTCACAGTTGAATGGTTCCATAAAGCTCTTTAGGTGTTTTTTTAAAGATTCAAACTCATTTTTTATTTTAACTCTTTTATTATATGCACGTGTGCCTAGGTATATGTATGTATATGTGGAGATCAGAAGAGAGCATTGGATCCCTTGGAAATGTAGTTGCAGGTGATTGTGGGCTACCATGTGGGTGCTGGGACCCAAGTTCGGGTTATCTGCAAGAGCAATTAGTTCTCTTAACCTCTGTGGCACCTCTCCAGACTGCAGACATATTTTTAAGATTCCAGTTGAAGCAGGCAAAGTCCTACAGAAGCTCCTCTCTGTCATCTATAATTCTCTGATTATTGTATTACACACAGACCTACGCTAGATGTTTATCTTGAATTATCCTGGTAGGCCATTTGTTTCCATGACCTCTTAAAATACATAATCTTTACTATCTAAAGCCAGAAGAGGTAGAATGAATGAGGCAGAGGAGGAAGTCAGAAAAATTTAAGGCACATGAGGGACTCAACCAGCTAGTGTTGACCCTGAAGATGGTCATTAAGCAATCTGTAGAAATTGAGAACAATCTTCATGCCTGTAGCAAACAAAGAAACAAATATTTCAGTTCTTAACATCACAGAAGTAAGCCTAATGAGGCTCCCTTACAGATTTCAAAACAGAATTCACCCTGTCACCTTGGCCTTGCCTTGTGAAACTCTAAGCAGTGGCATCATCTGTATCATATTGTGCCAGCCTTAGATTTTCAGAATTGTGAAATAATTTGTGTTATTTTAATTCAATAAATTTTTGATCACTTTAGAGTAGATGTAGACAACTAATATATCAGATTTTTTTCTCAGTGTTCAGTATTATTTCCTCTTTTTTTTACATTGTTTTATTTTTTTCCATTCAAAAACATAATTAAAGAAATAACATTTTTTCTTTCTTCCCCTTTTCCCGGTCCCCTCCCACTACCCGCCCAACCTCTCCTCCCTCTCCCTTCTTCCTTGAAAGAGGGCATGGTGCCCTGCCCTGTTGGAAGTCCAAGGCCCACCCCCATCCCTCCCGGCCTTGGAAG
>PVIU01019943.1:0-35105 GCA_004026605.1 Ondatra zibethicus
TATTCCTTTTGCTTTATTTATATTGTTGATGCCCTGGAGAAAGGTTCATACAACTGACTAACACTTATCACTTGCCTTGGGGTACTTATACACATCCTTGGAAAGAGATAAGCATGAGGGTGTGGTGTCCCAGGTTCCAGGCATACCCTTGTATCACCTGGACAGGCCCTGGAGTACTTGACCACTGCTGAAGCCCGTGTATATTTAGTCACATTTTATCCAGACATATAAAACTATTGTCCTCTTGTCTTTGTGTAGCCATTAAACTCTAGGAATATGTCCCAAGGGGAAGATTATAAACATGTTTTCAAAATTACGACATTTTTGCATTGTTGTGAGTCAATAGTTCAGTTTATCACTGTGAATTTAGTAGATTAGATCATTGAGGTTCCAGACCAAAATGTTGTACATTTCTGCAAAAATAGTGATTTTAACCCTTCTTCTTCTTCTTCTTCTTCTTCTTCTTCTTCTTCTTCTTCTTCTTCTTCTTCTTCTTCTTCTTCTTCTTCTTCTTCTTCTTCTTCTTCTTCTTCAAACATTAAGCATGATCTCCCTAATTTTCACTCCTTGGTCATGACCTTGCTTCTATTTTCAAACAGAATCCATGTGAAAATATTTCATGAGCTCTTATAAGCATATCTATCCACTATTCCACACAGCTACAGTCATGAGACCAGAGACATCATGACTGTAGACCTAGGAAGCTTCTATTTTTTCTTCATTTGCACACCAGATATGATGTGCCCTTTGAAATGCTTTGGGTTTAGTTCCTGACTTTCTGACATTCTAGAAACATCCTAAAAATGAAAGGAATCCACTTGGGCATGGGTACTGACAGATGAAATAAGAATAATTTACATGCACTAGAAGATTTCCCCACCCTTCCTGATTTCTGTGGACTATTCCTTGTCACAGTGGTTTCTTAGAGCCTATATGGGAAAATTACAATGGGACTAAGTACTGGAGTGTCTGCTCTTATGGCAATGCAACCAAGTGGCTTGTGAGCCTTTAAAATGATCAAATTTTATTATATTTCCTTATATGTATGTGTGTGCATGTACACACGTGTGTGTGTGTATGTGTTTGTGTGTGTGTTTATGTTTGGGTGAATGATACATATGTCCAGATGTTGCAAAGACCAGAAGAGGGTTTCAGACCCCTTAAAACTGGAAATATAGGTTGCTGTGAGCCACCCAACATTGGTCCTGGGAATTCAACGTGAGCCTAGCAGTCTATCTTAATCACTCAATCATCTTTGTGCAGAACCACTGTGAGCCATTGGTGGTCTTGTATCCTCTTCTTACTCTGCTGAGATTACAGACTCATGAAGCCCCAGAATCAAGAGTCCACTCCAAGGAGAGTCTTACAGATATTGTTCCATGTAATTCTAACTCATTACTCACCCTATGAGAATGAGGAATGGAAAGGGAAAACTAACTTTATTACAGAAAGTCCAACATTATTCACACCATGTATTTATAGGATGCAGTGCTTCCATTATCCTGTAAAATGCATTGCTCCTTAAAGATGAGAAATACAAAGGTAGTAGGACTAAAGCCATATCTTCAGAGCATCATGGTTTGAGTTCAAGTCTTGCTAATTCTTATTGACTCACTGCATTGGAAACATTATGTACATCAAATACACTTGAATCATCCTTATGATTCCCACTGCTGGTCAAAATGCAGAGACTAAGTGACTACCCAGTTTTCAGTCCTAAATGAGACATTTATATACCAATCCCTTCTCTCTAGAAACAGGGAACATTGGGAAAAGGTGTTGGGAACATTTGGAGTCCTGGCCTTCAGCTGTTCTTCCCTGTTAGAGATCTGTAATATGAGGGCCATGCTGCTTGTTGGGGTTTCTGTCCTGCCCGGTTCCTGCAGCCGTTTAGCCCCCCAAAAAGTCACAAAGAGAGTCTCCATAAGTTACAAACTGATTGGCTCATTAACTCAGGCTTCTTATTAGCTCTTGTAGCTTATATTAACCCATTATCCTTACCTTTTTCAGCAGGACAGGTCACATCCTGCTTCGTCGGTGGTCTGTGCAGGAGTCACGAGAGAACTTCCTTCTTCCCAGAATACTCCTGTTCTTCTGGACCCACCTTTACTTTCTGTCTGGTTTTCCCACCTATACTTCCTGCCTGGCCAATCAGTGTTCATTTAAAACATGATTGACAGAATACAGACAATTCTCCCAAACCACTTCCCCTCTTTTTTTTTTAACAAAGGAAAATATTCATAGTCCATTTTTTGGGAGTGTGGGAATAGTATTCCAGGCTACTTCCGGCTGTTTGGGGGCACTGGAAATCTTATGGGGACCTAAAGAAAATTTAGAGTTATGATCAAGTCCTGACTGGAGTATCCTGTGAGTCTTGATCATCTCAGGCAGCAGTCTTGAACCTGTTCTGGATGTAGAGCTCTGTCATCTGGGCCATCTGTTCCTAACGGAGATTTCTCAGGTGGTCTTCCTTGACCAAACCTGAGTATTTTTAACTCAGAATGAATCCACAGCCTCTCATTTCCCATGGAAACAAAAGCAAAATCTCTTCTCCAAAGTAACATATCTTTTGACTTCAATTTTGAAGTCAAGGTATTTTCAAAATACCTATCTTGGATAAGTTCAGCAGCATTTATAAGCAAATATCTTTTAGCAGCTGTTTCTCTTTCCTCAGCATTCAAACAGTTCAAAGAGAGTAATAGCATACAGTATCCAGATTCTCTGTGTGTTTTCCATCTTTATGCAGCTTTATTTTAAACTCTCTTTTATTTTTAATTTTTGGCTTTTTGAGACAGGTTCTCTGTGTATCTTTGTGCTGGAACTCCCTCTGTAGACAGGCTATTTTTGGACTCACAGAGATCCCCCGCCTCTGCCTCCCAAGTGCTAGGATTAAAGGTGTCTGCCACCACACCTTGAATTTACACAGGTTTGTCTGCCTCTGCCTCCCAAGCTTTGGGACTAAAGGTGTGTGGTACCACACCTTGAAGTCACAGGGGTCAATCTACCTCTGCCTCCCAAGTGTTGGGATTAAAGGTGTGTACCACCACACCCAACAGAGATCTTTCCTTTCTTTCTGATTTGAGTTACTGAAAGCTGTGTCCAAATTGTTTACCAGCTCTGCTTCACGAATACTGTTGCTGTGTTGCCTTGAGGATCACAGGATAAGGTTTTCATCTGTTGGCCCACCTGACTGTTGGGTATATAAGCCTCCATGGTGCTATTGAATAAAGGGCTTTTTACCCGTGACTAGAGGTCCATGTCTATCTGTCAGTGCTGGCTCTGTGTGTCTTTGTGTGTTTCAACCTCCAGCCCCTTGCCCGAAGCTCGAAAACTGTATGGTAGGGCATAGAGTGCAGACAGGCATTGTGCGCTGCAAAAAGGAGACAAAAGTCATTCAGAAATGTATAAAATAGTGTATTCTGGATATGACAGCACCATTATATTAATCAACTCAGAGGTTGTGGTTCCCTGCATGGACATTTTAAAAAAGTAAGGCAGTCAGGATTCCAGCATAGATGAAAAGTGGATCATGAAGCCCCACCTCTTGCTGAGGAGATTTGGCAGTTGAAGTCTTCTTAAGCAGAGGGAATCAGTTTTTTTTTTTTTTTTTTTTTTTTTTTTAGGGAAGTGATCCCTGGTAGGCTATTCACACTCAAGTGGATAGACTTATACTCATGTACATATGAACAATAATTAGTAGACTTGGAAGACTATTAAAAGAAGACATGAAGTTGGAAGTGAAACATGGTGAAAAGAGTCTGGGAGGAGTGGTAGTCACTATGATCACAGTATATTATACACATATATGAAATCTGGAATAGATTTAGGTATATTTTTATCTTAGTAAAGCAGTAGCATTTCTGAAAAAATAAAAATCTATAAAATATTTCTTCTAATAAATGAGAAACCTATTGGTGTCTAGAAGCTTTAAAAATTTCTTCAGTGTAACATGAATTGAATATAAGTCTCACCTCTTCACACACTGATTTGAAAGCAGTATATACATCTTGAGCACAGTACTCTTGCCTGCTAGTGAGGCAAGACTCTTAAAATCGTTTCTACTTCAAACGTCTGGGAAACATTATAGTTCATATGTGACCATCTGAACATCTTCAAGGACCCTTGGGATATTTGCTGAGACAGATTTCATGTTTTGCCCTTCACAGGATGAGGAGCCCAGGTTTTCATCTTCCTTCTGAGCCTATACAGATCCTTGGAAAAAGTTACTTAAATATAATATGGCTTAAAAGTTGAGTTCTCCCTTCCAGATAGTTAGATTTATCAAGATATTTCTAGGCATACTTGGCCATTTATGAAGCCTCTCTAGGGAAGGTAGATTCATAAACTTTTAAGGAGCTAATTTGCAGACAGAGAACCTTTCTAGGCTGATTTCCTCAAGTTGAAACTCAATTGCTATGACAATCAAAACCAATTTCTTTTTATCATCTCTCTGGGACACAGCACAAATTTGTAAAGTATTATAATGGATTATCTGGCAGATGAATTTCAAAAACATCAATGGTAATAACTTATAATTTAATAATAAAATCAACAAAAATTAGTCCTTGAAGCAATTATTATGGAAAGTTGAAAATTAGAGCCTGTACCCAAGAAGGCAAGCTCCAAAACATAAAACATACAATGTTAAGGGATGAGGCTGGAATTGGGAAAATTCATATCAGAAACACACTTGGTACTTATTCTGAGAAGGAGAGGAGATCACAGGGAGTTTTTACAGTACCCAAAATTCCTCTGCTGCTTGGGCAGCAGTCCTATATAAAACATGCAGTCTAGTAAGTTCTGGATCAGATATTCTGTAATGATAATGATTTACAACTCATAAGGAGAATTGTACTTGTCTTAGGGATTCTATTACTGTGAAAAGACACCATGGCCAAGGCAACTCTTATATCCAACTGAAGTTTTAGCTTACAGTTTCAGCGGTCTAGTTCATTATCATATTGATGGGGAGCATGGCAGCATACAGGAAGACATGGTGCTGGACAAGCAGCTGCTACATGTTGATATCCAGGAAAGAGGAAATAGACTCTGCCATTAGCAAAAGATACCTAAAGCCAACCCCCACAGTAACACACTTCATCCAACAAGATCACACCTACTTCAATAAAGCCATACCTCCTAATAGTGCCATTCCTTTTGGAGATCTTTTCCCTTCAAACCACCACAGTACTAGAACAAGAAAAGAAATTATATCATTAATAGCAGAAGTTGTTATGCTGGATAATGGAGGAGAAAACTCTTCAACAGCCTTACTCTGATGTGAATCACACTAGCATCAATAATAACCAATCTTATGAGATATGCCCATAGATACACTAGTGGCTTGAATGTTATGGTGGTAACCCAGCACTTAGTGATTGTATTTAAAGCCCAATTGACAGGATGAAACTCATCCCTGGCACTGCAAATCTGTTGAAAAACTAGTGGTTGAGGAACTTATAGGTCCTAGGTATTTTGCTAGATGGACAGAAGACTCAAATTATCATCTAAATAAATAGCGCTATAAATATAGATTAACTCAGCTCTCAGTCTTCAGTAGACAAGCAACACCCATCATTGAACAGCAGTTAGTATAGGGACTTTAAAACTGGTCAAAATTAGAACAAAAAATTTTGGCAGAGTATTCAGCCATAAATGGGGCATGTATATCACACCTAGATGCCAAAGCTCAGGTATTATTGCCTAAATAAAAGAAAACAATTTTAAGAGCCAAAGTTCAAAGAAAGGGTGTCTTTCAAACATTAAAACTCCCAGACAGATAAACTCACATCTGACATGTTTGCCTTCACAAGACCTGCACAAGATCAAGCCAGTCATCATTCCAGCATGGATAGTGTAGTAAGAGGTGCGCAGGGTGTGTTCCCGGCACCTGGTTTCCAGCGCAGGGCCTCTTGTTTTGTCCCGCCTGGCTCCCAGTGTGTACCCAAAATAATTACACGGAAACTGTACTGCCTGGTCCATTATCTTTAGTCCCTTATTGGCTAACTCTTACATATTATTTTAGCTCATCTCCATTAATGTGTATCGTCACTTGAGTTGTGGCTTACCGGTATGAGTCTAACCAGTGTCCATCTTGGGCAGGAGAAGCATGGTGTCTGTTACACGACCTTCTCTCTCACAGCATTCTGTTTTATCTACTCCACCCACCTAAGGGCTGCCCTATCAAAAGGCCAAGGCAGTTTTCTTTATTTAACCAATAAAAGTAACACAAATACAAAAGACCCTCCTACACCAAGATAGATTCCAGCTCTCTTAGCTGAGAAGATCTTTGGAAGTTGTGGTCACTAGAGGAAAGGTTTCTTTTTAGGTGTCTGGTCCCTTGTAGGTTGCCCAGGCTGTAGTAGATGGTCCCACACCCATGAGTATATGGGTCAACTTTAATGGACCTAGAAAGTAATTTTTAAAATCACATGGACTTTGAAGGGGGCTGTGATGCTGTTGAAGGAGTGAGGGGTGATTATGTTTGAAATGTATTATATGCACTTGAATAATTCTCAATAAATAAATAAGTGAAAACATAAATAAAAATAACTTTGTGTTAGCTTTTCACATTTATGACACTTGCCCAGCAAAAGTGACCAGTGTGACATAATTAACTGCACAGGCAACAGATATCTCCTTATGTTTGTGGAAAGTAAATGAATTTTACAGGTGAGAATGTGTGCTTATCCAGCCAATGAAGAACACTCTATTCTCCTTGATGATTGTGTTTGGGATGGGCTTAGGATTCCGTTCATGTCAACCAGACAATAATGACAACCTCCTGGAACCATTTCTGTCCTTCTTAGAGCAAGCTGAGAAACCTTTGCTTCCTTGTTCTGTTCCTTGTATGTATTTTTATGAAGAAGTGATACCTGGGAAAACAAATCATCTTAACAGCATGATAACATAAACTTAAAAAATAGTGCAAGTTAAATATTAGGGATGAAAATATAACACTATGTTTTTAGGTTCATAAGTTAATCACATTGGAAACCACTTGGATTGTCAGCTGAGAAAACAGCTGCTAAAAGTTAGATCTCTAGTATGTGATTATAATAAATAGAAATAATGGATGGAGCTAGAAAACACCATATTGAGTGAGGTAACCCAGACCCAGAAAGACAATTATCTTATGTATTCACTCATAAGTGGTTTTTAAACATAAAGCAAAGAAAACCAGCCTACAAACCACAATCCCAGAGAACGTAGAGAACAATGAGGACCCTAAGAGAGAGATACATGCATCTAATCTACATGGAAATTAGTAAAAGACAAGATTTTCAACAAGGGTTAAAGGGGGGGAAGGGAGGGAAAATGTATAGCTCAATAAAATCAATAAAAAAAGAAATAATGGACCTGGAAGGTGGTGGCACATGCCTTTAATCCCAGCACTTGGGAGGCAGAGGCAGATGGATCTCTGTGTGATCGAGACCAGCCTGGTCTACAACAGCTAGTTCCAGGACAGGCTCCAAAAGCTACAGAGAAATCCTGTCTCGAAAACCAAAAGAAAAAAAAAAAGAAATAATGGAAACTATAGATATTTTTTCTCATCTTTTATTTTTGTAGATGTAAAGATCTCTCCCCAAAGCCATGTGTGGAAATCCTTGGTACCTACAGATTTTGTTGCTATTTTGAGGTGTAGAATTTTCAGAAGGAATTAATTCATTGGGGGAGTGTTCTCAACCTGACTGCTGTAAATTGTGTTTATCTTTGTTTCCCTGCTATTAAAAGGTAAGCAGCTTTGCTTCACACAGGCTCCAGCATGATGCTATGCCTATTACAACCCCAGATTAATGGGGATGTGTGAGTGACCTTGGGATGAAACCTAAACCCTTCCTTCCTCCCTGTTTCCCTGCCTCTCTCCATCCTTTCTTTCTGATCTTCCTTCTTTCTTCTCTTTCAGCCTCCCTCACTTCTTCCTTCCCTTCTCTTTCTTCCTTCTTCATTCTTTCCCTCCTTTCTTTCTTCTTTTTCTCTAGTTAAATGACAAATTTAATGACAAGTAGTATAAATATTCCTCATCAAATAATCTTCCTTAAAATATTATTTTTCAAATTATATCTCAGAAAGTGAAAAATATCAATATGTGCAGTAGCAGTAGCAGCAACAACTACAAAAATAATCAATTGCTGAGCAGAAAAGTAGAAAGGATGAGCCAGATAGAACTTTTTATGGGGCTCATGTTTGCTGATAGAAGAGACATGATAAGTAAGACACAAATACGTGTCTAACCATGGAAAAAATGACCCAAATTAGGATGAAAGAGAAGCTTACTTTTTACATGTATAAACATGGAAATATGACTTTACTAAAAAAAAAAAGTCCAGGTAATAAAGTGACCCAAATTAGGATGAAGGAGAAGCTTTCTCTGCTTGTTGCCCTCATGGGATCATGACAAATTCAGCACCAAGGACCTTCTGCACATGGAGGTAGTAGACATGCCCTATTCAGAACACAGTCTTATTGATTTTCAAATAAAATAATAAAGAAGAATGATTTAAAAAACAAAAATCACCATCATCATTAGGAGAAAGCAGGAGTATATTTTAATCAGAGCTGAAGACATAACTTACTGTTTTCAGAGTAACCAAGTTCAATTCCCAGCACCACATCTGCAGAAAATCCAATACCCTTTTCTGTCCTCCAAAGGTATCCAAACCTACAAGTAAAAATGCATATGCTCATGCATATACACAGTCACACACACACATACACAAATACACCACATCCTTTATATACATATATTTATTTTGTATATGTATATATCATATAATATATTATCTTTTGCACATACTTATGTGTTGTTTTTATATAATACTTAGTGTATCACATTTGAAACCTGCATTTCCATAAAATATATTGTAGATACCATTTTTTAAGTACAGAAATCTGAGACTGACAGACATACAGTGTATTATCTATTTTCAGTCTTTAGTTCTAGTGCTTTGGCATGGAGAAGGAGATAGAAGCAGGAAAATTCCTGCAAGTTTGACAACCAATTCGCCTGCCATAGCCTGTCAAAAAGCAGCAAAGAGACTTTGCCTGAAGAAGTGTGGAGGACAAGAACTGACTCTGGAGGCTGGCTCTGACTTTAACTTACATGCTACTGCACATACATACACACATTCGCACACACAAATGTGTACACATGTGTGCATGTGCACACACACATAATACACAGGCATGTAAAGAGATAAAGAGAACTAAGGACTACAAACATTTTTCTTATGTAAATGTCTACAGCCAATGAATGGGAAAACTGCTTTTGATTCATAATTCCATATACATGTACATCTATATAAGATAAAATATTCCTTTATTTTTGCCTTTAATTTATAATGAATTTGTCCTACACCATCATCTGCTTTTTTCCATTAGAGCAGTGTCTTCTCGAGTGGATATATTTCTACCTACACCTTCTGAAAATCAAGAGGGGTTGGCTTGATGAGGTTAATCACAGACCAATATTTACTTCAGTCATCAGATTCTCAGACCCTTATGACACATCAATCAAAGGTCCTTGGTGTGAATTCCTCATTTCACTAGTGGGAATTCAATTCTGCTCATTTTTAATCTTATCATATGGAAAACAGTTCATTTGTATGGAAATAGTTGTTTGTGGGCTATGCTACTTGCTCAAAGTAAAACACAGATTTATGATTAAACCCAACTCTTTCTTTAGTAAGGTCGAAAATAGTGGTTTAGAATGAAATTACTTCAGCTCTATTTTATGCAGGTCACTGATGAAATGACCTGTCAAAATATGATCTGATTCTCTACTGATTCTGTGTAATTTTGAATTAATAAAGCTTAAAAAACTCAACGTAGAAGCATGTTGAACATATTTTCTAAGTTTTTAAAATTTAATTTCATATTAATATATATGCATTTTGTGCATAAACAGCATGTGCATGAGTGTAATTACAAACATATTACAATGTGTGTGGTAGCAAGAGGAAAACTTTTAGGAGTTCACACAGTGGTTTCACTGTGGGTAATGGACTTTAAACTTTTAACCTGCTGAGACATTTGCTAGCCCCATCCCAATATTTATTAATGAGTTTATTTTGTATCATATATATCTATAAAATTAAAATACATCAAATAAGAAAACAAACTTCCTAAATGATTACCCAAATTCTTCTGGTGATTGTATATCAGCTTTTTATTGAGTACTGTGTACATTCTACACCAAAGCTTAGCATATTGTTGAGACATAACCTTAGATCTCAGATTGGCCTTCTCTCGTTACATAGACAAGGGTGACCTTAAGCTTCTTGTCCTACCTCTACTTCCTGAGTGCTAAGATTATATTTTTGAGCTAAGGCACTAGGTTTATGAGATGATGGAGTTTGAAGCCAGAGATTTCAGATTGCCAGACAAGCACTGTCCCAACCAACACATACTCAGCAAAAACATGAGATATGTTTCATACTGTATTTATTATCAAAATATATGGATTGTGGGTAACTTCAAGCACATATATGTTAAAAATGCCTAGATAAACTCTGGGCAAAACAACTGAAGGTTGAAAAGAGCCCAAACAGCAATAGTATAGTGGAGAATATATATCCTGGCATGTACACAATGTTGTATTGTGCTATGAAAGTAATACATGAGTAGCTGTCAGTATATTGCAGTATTTAAGAGTGTTGCTGTTAGACCACATCAGAAATATTATCTGCCATGGCCAAGTCTGCTTCACCAACAGAGATGCAGGGATGGTTCAACATACACAAATATGTCAATGTAATCTACTATATAAACAAACTGAAAGAAACCCCACATGATCATTTCTTCAGAAGCTGAAAAAGCCTTCAACAAAATACATCCCTTCATGATAAAGGTTCGGAGAGAGTAGGGATACAAGGAACATACCTAAACATAATAAAGGCAATATATAGCAAGACAACAGCCAACAGCAAATTAAATGGAGAAAAACTCAAAGTGATCCCATTGAAATCAGGAACAAGACAAGGTAGTCCATTTTCTCCATATCTATTCAATATAGAACTAGAAGTTCTAGCTAGAGTAATAAAACAACAAAATGATATTAAGGGGATACAAATTGGAAAATAAGTCAAACTATCACTATTTGCTAATGATATAATAGTTTATGTAAGTGATACCAAAAATTCTACCAAGAAACTTCTACAACTCATAAACACTGTCAGTAATATAGTGGGATACAAGATTAACTCAAAAAAATTATTAGCCCTCCTTTATACAAATGATAAATGGGCTGAGAAAGAAATTAGAGAAACATCATCCTTTACAATAACCACAAATAGCACAAAATATCTTGGAGTAACTCTAACAAAACAAGTAAACGACCTGTATGAAAAGAGCTTTATTTATTCGAAGAAAGACAATAAAGAAGACACCAGAAAGTGAAAAGATCTCCCATGCTCTTGGGTAGGTAGAATTAGCACAGTAAAAAGGGCAATCTTACCAAAAGCAATCTACAGATTCAATGTAATGTCCATCAAATTCCCAGTAAAATTCTTCAGAGACTTCAAAAGAACAATTCTCAATTTCACATGGAAAAGGAAAAGAAAAACCCAATATAGCCAAACAAGTCTGTATAATAAAGGAACTTCTAGAGGCATCACAATCCCTGACTTCAAACCCTACTACAGAGCTACAGTACTGAAAACAGCCTGGTATTAGCATAGAAACAGACAGGAGGAACAATGGAATTGAATCAAAGACCTGAATATCATTCCACACACCTACAAACACCTGATTTTTGATGAAGAAGCAAAAAACATAAAATGGAAAAAAAGAAAGTATATTCAACAAATGGTGCTGGAATAACTGGATATCAACATGTAGAAGAATAAAAATAGATCCATATCTATTGCCATGCACAAAACTCAATTCCAAATGGATCAAAGTTTAAACTGAACATAAAACCAACCATGCTGAACCTCATAGAAGAGAAAGTAGGAAGTACATGAGAATGCATTGGCATAGGAGACTACTTCCTAAATATAACCCCAGTAGCACAGACACTGAGAGAAACAATTAATAAATGGGACCTCCTGAAAGTGAGAAGCTGCTGTAAAGCAAAGGACCTGGTCAACAAGACAAAATGGCAGCCCACGGAATGGGAAATGATCTTCACCAACCCCTCATTGAACAGAGGGTTGATTTTCAAAATATACAAAGAACTCAAGAAATTGGTCATCAAAAGAACAAATAATCCAATAAAAAATTAGGTACAGAACTAAACATAGAACTATCAACAGAGAAATCTAAAATGGTTGATAGACCCTTATGGAATGCTCAACATTCTTAGAAATCAGAGAAATGCAAATCAAAACAACATGAGATTCCATCTTATACCTGTAAAAATGGTCACAATTAAAAAAAAACAAACAAACACTGATGACAACTTATGTTGGAGAAGATGTGGGGTAAAGGGAAGACTTTCCCATTGCTGGTGGGAGTGAAAACTGGTACAGCTTCTTTGGATATTAGTATGGTGATTTCTCAGAAAATTATGAAACAGCCTACCTCAAGACCCAGCAATATCACTTTTGGGTATATACCCATAGAAAGCTCAATCATAACACGAGGACAGGTGCTCAGCTATGTTCATAATAGCATTGTTTGTCATAGCCAGATCCGGGAAACAACCTAAATGTATGAGGAAAATGTGGTACATTTACACAATAGAATACTACACAGCACAAAAAAAAGTAGCATCTTGAAATTTGCGGGCAAATGAATGGATTTAGAAAACATCATATTGATTGAGGTAACCCAGACCCAGAAAGACAAATATTGTATTTACTCACTCACAAGTGGCATTTAGACATAAAACAAAAACCAGGTATAATTCAAAATCCCAGAGAATCTAGGTAACAAAGTAGACCCTAAAAGAGACATACCTGGATGTAATCTACATGGGAACTAGAAAAAGACAAGACCTAATGGGTAAATTGTGAGCATGTAGATCATGAGAGAGGGCAGAAGGGAAAGAGGAAGAAAGGGAGAAAGTAGAAAAAAATATATAGCTCAATAAAAAACATTAAAAATTTTAAAAACGTGTTTGCTTCTATAGTAGAACACTCAGGTTTGGTTCTCAGACCTAAGCTGAGCATCTCAACACAACCTGGACCTCCAACTTCAGGAGATTTGAATAACTCTTCTGGCCTCTAGACACAGGTGGCATATATTCATATACACAAAAAATAATTTTTAAAAAAGTACGATATTATGAGGTCATTACAATTATTATGAACAGCATATGAACAGTGCTAACCTTAGTTATTGTTTTGGAGACTATCTCATATAGCTAATGTTGTTGTTGAACTCATTATATATGGAAAGATGGCCAGCATCTTCTTGGGTTTCACTTTAGCAATATTGTACACAAGAATTCAACATAAAGATATAAAGAATATTTTTTAAATCTCAGCTTTAAGAGCAGATCACAGTTAGATATCACATTAGGAATTGAAAAAGTCTGGGTGGGTGCAGAGTTGAGAATATAAAATAAAGTCATCATGAGGAAAGGTTTAGGCAACATTTTTATTGACCTTGTTGCTGTACATACGTGTAAAAATGTGAAGACATTTACATAGGAGTTATACATTCTACTCTTTTCACAGGACATTGTACTGGCTCCCTAAGGGAACAAATTTGACAAAATGAGTATATATATGTATGTATATATATATATATGTGTGTGTGTGTGTAATATATATATATACATATATATAAACAAAATATTATTCATTAGGTTGACTTGCAAAATAGAGGCTGGGTATCTCAACAATATATGCTTATAAGCTCAGAGACTGAGAGTCCAGTAGCTATGCCTTCCAGTCTGGTGCTGAGACCTGAACAATTCGTTGAGTGTGACTGGTTTTCAGTCCATATAGGGAGGCTGTAGAAGTTGGGCTCTAATATCAGTGAAGTATGACAGTGGTAGCCGAAAGAACAACAAACTGGACTTAAAGAGAAGAAAAGATGGGCAATGAAATGAAATGTGTTTTTCCCTTGGACAAGAGAAACTGCTCCCTAAATTAATCATTTCTAGAAATGTTCTTCAAGACTCATGCAGACACATATATCTTAGTTGATTTCACATTGAACTATGTTGACAATGGAGATTAATTAATGAAATCAATTATAGATAAAGTTAATCCTAGTTTCACAATTAAAATTTGGGAGCTAAATTTATTGTTTAAAAATGATGTAAGAGGGCAGTTCTGAGGAACCTGATGTAAATTTGCTCTGACCTGGTGTAGGAGGTCCTTCTGCATTTGTGTTGCTTTCATTGGTTAAATAAAGTAAATGCCTTGGCCTTTTGATAAGGCAGGACTTAGATAGGTGGGAAAAAGAGAACAGAATGCTGGGAAGAAGACAGAGGCAGAGAGAGCTGCCACCATGAAGCTGCAAAGTCAGATGCACTGAATCTTTCCCAGTGAGCCATGGCCTTGTGGTGACATACGGATTATTAGTAATGGGTTGAATCAAGATGTGAGAGTTAGACAATAATAGGCTAGAACTAATGGGCCAGGCAGTAATTAAATGAATACAATTTGTGTGTAATTATTTTGGGGGTTAAGCTAGCCAGATGGATGGGAGCGGGGCAGGACAGGACCGCGGCCCACCCGCTCCTCTTCTTTACTACAAACTAGCTGCCCAACGTGGCAAACTAACTCCACGTAAAACCTGAGAGGGCTTTAAAGGGAATTCTAGACACAAATATAGAGTTTAACATAGCTCCTTGCTATTTGCTGATGGCTTGTGCAGCTGCTTTAAGAAAGATTTTTCCTGATTTGGCTGTAATAAAAAAAAATGCCGCGCGGTTTTAAAACGTGGCTTCCTGGGCTGTGCCGCCAGTGCAAACTCAGGCTATAAAGCATTTTAATGACATGTGTGGGACCCGGGTGTCTCTGTGCCCACTAGGGTTGGGAGGAAACTGGCTGAAAAAGAATACAGAGTTTAACAGACTTTTTGCTGTTTGCTGGCACTGTGCCACACAAAGATTTTCCTCACTCAGCAGCCACAACAGTAAAAAAGCCACGGTGGTTTTAAAATGCTGGTTTTCTGGTCTATGCTGCTGGAGCCTTCTCTGGCTCCCGCTGGAGACAGATCATTTGGATGGGGTTTCTGACTAAAGTGCTACAGCTTGCTTGATGGCAATGTGGACTGTTGTGTGCCTGGGACTGTGCACAGCTCAGAGGCACAAGCGGCTCTGCCATGTTGGACTGGGCAGGGCAAGTAGGCAGTACCTGTATATGACCTGGGATTGTCACAGCTTAGATTCTTAAGAGCTTAGCATTTTAGACGTGCAAAACAGAAGTGTTCCTGGATAGTAAAGAATTACAGATTCACAATAGGACAGATTCAGCATAAAAGACCTCTAAATAGGTCACACTGTTGAATAAAGGTACATAGTAGGCTTCAAAGAGAAAAGAAATAAAGAATATAGAGAGATGCTTTAAAAAAAAGGGTAAAGTCTTTAAAGAGACAGAGTACAGATAGTCATAGATTAAAAAAAATAAGCCACATGAAAATGGAAAATTCACAGAATGTCTGGATTAAGTATTTTATTGTGTTTTCTTTAATTTTTTTTACTATAAAGGTGCTAAATACAGAGAGAAATTTCATTTTATGGGCTGCCAACCAGCATATATGTTATAAAGGTATCTTGACTTCAAAATTTGGGTTTAAGGATATGATGCTTTGGAAAAGAGGTTCTTCTTTTGTTTTCACAGAAGATGAGAATCTGTGAATTGCTTCCAGACCAATAATATGGTGTCATGGACCACGGCCTCCTGAAAGGTCACCGTGAATACCTTCAAAAAATTATTTCACTCAACTGCCAATTGAGATGAACCTGGCACACAGGATACACCATGAAAAACCTGATTAACAGTGCCCCCATACAGCAGGAAGTTGTTTGGAGAGAAAAAACTACACCCATATTCCCAAATATTGTTTATAAATGTTCTTTTACATTTAAAGGGGGATATGATATAGATATGGATAATTTACTTTGGTATAAATTTTGCTTTATTGATATAAATTTAAGGTCAATTTTGTTACATGTATATGAATTTCTGATCTTGGTTAAGGTATTGTGATTGTGTAGTTCATTTAAAAATGTAATGTATAATTAGGAAATATAGCTTGTTAATGGATAATCATCGATAATAGTCAAGCTTGTAGTCATGTTAGTTAGACTTTCTAGATATATAGAAGTATATTTCAGTTAGATAGACATTCTTCATATCTCTCAAAGACTACAAAATATGGCTTTTAATGTTTTAATAACTTAGGACTTTACATGACATGAGACACGTCTGCTCCTGGCAGTACCAATCTACTTCAAGAGGAAGATGGGCATCCAAGAGGCTCCTTATGGAGTTGGTTAGCCATTTTGGCAAGAAATTGCTCTTGTCTGGACTGTTGCATAAACTGGACAAAAGAACCCGCAGAGAGAGGACTGCTAAACTTGCCAAAGGTGAGATGATCCTTCAGGGTTCCTGATTCATAAAAGAGTCTAGGTGACATTCTGCAGTCACAGAAGAAAGTGACTGAACTGTCATTGAATTTTCCTTCTTCATGGAAAAGTCTGCTGGATACTATAGGCCTGTAGGCTGAAGACAGTTGCCCCAATGTTACAGAAGAACTTTGGGTGACTGTACAGGCAGGGAGATGTCTCTGTCATTTCTAGAGCTTTGGAAGTTGCTTACTTCTTGTTTACTTAGGTAATATTATATCCTTCAGGAGTCTGTTATGGAGTTGAAGAACAGATAGATAGTTATAGTTATCATTTTCCTTTGTTATGAGAAAAGATAAAATATATATAAATATTGTAATTGTAATTCTTGCTTGATAACTGTTTTGTTATATGTAATTTTACTATGTTAAAATGAAAGCCTTTCTTTTTTGTTTAAACAGAAAAAGGGGAAATGGTGTAGGAGGTCCTTCTGCATTTGTGTTGCTTTCATTGGTTAAATAAAAAAACTGCCTTGGCCTTTTGATAGGGCAGGACTTAGATAGGCAAGGAAAAGAGAACAGAATGCTAGGAAGAAGACAGAGGCAAAGAGAGCTGCCACCATGAAGCTGCAAGGTCAGAAACGTTGAATCTTTCCCGGTAAGCCATGACCTTGTGGTGACATACAGATTGTTAGAAATGGGTTAAACTAATATGTGAGAGTTAGCCAATAAGAGGCTAGAACTAATGGGATAGGTAGTAATTAAATGAATACAGTTTCTGTGTAATTATTTTGGGGGTTAAACTACCTGGATGGACGGGATCCAGGCAGGATGGGATGGCAGCCCACCTGCTCCTCCTCTTTACTACACTGACCTGCTCTACAGGGATCAAAGGAACATAGAATGCAGCTCCACCTAATTGTTTAAACCAATTTTATGCACATTTATAATATCCAGATGTTTCATATTCCACCCCCAGAATTATATTCTTCAAAGGAAATATATATTCAACTACGTAATGGTATTTTTACTTAAAAAGTACTACTGAAAATGTTATGGGATTATCCAACTAATTCCAGAGTAGATTGCATACCCATTCTATGAAATAGAATCGGTACTTCAAACTCAACTAGGCCAAGAAACTATGACTAGATAAGTCATAGGCCTTTAGGGAAAGCATAATACTATTATTCTCCTAAGCATATTCATTATGTTTTTCTTATAACATTAAAATGACTGACTCTTTGGTATTGGTGTACCCATAGATCAGTGTACCTTTCAACCCCTATCAGAGAGGCCTCTTCTTGTAATAGACGACAACATAGAGATCCAAACATGTTCACTATTCAGAGATCCTAGAGTGATCAGCCTAAATGGGATGTCTATATTGGACCTTTCTTTCTCCTCAAGGTTCATGAGCCTTTATGGACGAAGAGATAGACTGTATCAGCTAGAGATGGTAGATGACTTCAAGGGAACAGTGTTTTCTGGACAGAAAAGTTCATATATATATATATGAACTCACAGGGACTGTGACAGACTACACAATACCTGCATAAGCTCAAGGTAGTCAAAATCTCAGGATAGAGCTCAGGTGGGGGAGGTAGGCATAAAATGCCATCCCTAGCTGAGTAACTGAGGAGCTACTGGGAGGACAGCCAGTTTTTTTTTAGTGGTGACCATACTCCAGGGCAGCACAAACCCAAGAGTAGTCAGCCAAAACAAAACGGGACTTGATGGCTGGAGAGAGAGAGAGAATACATAATTGTAGAGGAGTAGAAATGGGGATGGATCAGAGATGAGCTGGGGAGGGGGTGCATGTCTAAACAAGACACATTGTACAAAATTCTCAAAAAATTAATAACAAATTATTTTTACAAAAGTAGTATTGAGTTCTTTTGTCTAATACAGGTAAATGAGTTTCAAATATGTATTTAGACTTAAAAATAGCAGTGATTTAATTAATACAGTTTCTGTGTGGTTATTTTGGTTTTGGGCGCCCGGAACAAACAAACAGCCTCTCCTTCCTACACCCTGAGCCTCATATGGTCACCTTTGTTTTATTTTTATTTTTTATCTTAATTGAAAATAGATTCTTCTCTTAAACAATACATTCTCACCACAGTTTCCCCTCCCTCTAATCCTTCCAGCTACCTTCTCCCACACCTATGTCCCAGGTCCACTTTCTATCTGTTTAGTCTTCAGAAAAGAGTAGACCTCCATGACAGAACAGCTGAATAGAACAAAACAAGATTCATTGGAACAAGGCAAAAGTCTTCATATCAAGGTTGGACAAGGCAACCCAGTAGAAGGAAAAAGTCCCGAGAGATGTCAAAACAGCAGAGATATACCCACTCCCACTGTCAGGAGTCCCACAGAAACACCAAGTTAATGACCATGACATAAATGCAGAGGATCTGGTACAGATGCATGTTTGCTAAAGGCTTGATGCTTCAGTCTCTGTGGAACATGTGAATCCTGCTAAGCTGATTGATGGGCCATGTTCTACTGGAGAGATGTTACTCTGTAGACTATGAAAAGAGAAACCTGGACACAAGGCCAACAACAAGTCCCTTGACCTACAATGTATCCTGCCTTTAAGATGTGCTCTGGCAATGGTGGCATATAATTTGTGGGACTGGCCAAACAGTGTTTTATTTCACTTGTGGTCTAACCCTAGTAGAGGAATTCCATGCCTACATGTCCTACACTGTCTGAATAACCAGGAAAAAAACTGGATAGCCCAGACACCTCAACCTAGGGAAGAACCAAATATACTTGCAAATTTTATATATATAAATATATATGCATAAATATATATAATGCAATGATTCCTAAGGATACTCTGCTATAGTCAGAATCAGTGCCTAGTCCAGTCATCATCAGAGAAGTTTCCTCTGCAGCAGATGGGCACAGGTGCAGAGACCCACACCAGATATAATATAAAGAGGAAGTATAAATTGGAGCTCACCATTAGCTTTCTCCCTAAGCAGATCAGGAAACTCTACAGAAGGAAGCAGAAAAAAAAATCGTCATTTCCTTTGAAGAGCTGTGCTTTCTATGTGCAGGGCAGGATTAAAGGCTTTGCTTTAGAGGCTGTTTGCAGTTCTTCTCTTTATTTTCTCATGGTATCCTTGACCGCATTTTAGTGACTTGATTTCTCATAGATCACAGAGCTACAATTCCAACCACAGTTTTACATATTCACGTTTCCCCTTGCCAGTATGTTTTAATATGGGACAATTTGTGATGTCTTTTTGTTGTTGTTGTTGTTGTCGTTCTTGTTCTTGTTTCATTTTTCGAGACAGGGTTTCACTGTAGTTTTAGAGCCTGTCCTGGGACTATCTTTTGTAGATCAGGCTGGCCTCAAACTCACAGAGATTCGCCTGCCTCTGCCTCCCTAGTGCTGGGATTAAAACCGTGCATCACCACCGCCCTGCTTCGTGATGTCATTTTTTTAAAACAGAAAAATTTATTGAAACATTTATTTATATGGTTCTTGGGTTCCAATCCAGGTCTTACCTGTACTAAGCAAGAATTCTGCAATTGATGGCTTATTTGACAACTTAAATTCTTTCAAAATAGAAGTGATTCTCAAATATGTATGTACATAATATAAATTTTATGTTTTATATGTCATATTTTATTCTATAAAACATTATCACACATATATGTTTGATAGAGAAACAATTAAGGAAATGATGATGTTAAGAATGGAATAGGAGGAAAATGACTGAAGACGTTTTCTTAGTAGAAAATAACATATATATATATATATATATATATATATATATATATATATATATATATATATATTGAGTGTGATCTTGAAACCTAAAGTGATGTTTTAGCTGTAAAGCCACAGTTTGCTATTTATCAGGTATTAAAATACATCAGGGCATAAAGATGAATATAAATAAAAATAAAAACTCAAGATGTAAATGTAAAAAAAAGTTATAATAATTGGCCCTTGCTCTTTCCTTCCCTCTCCCCTCTTTCCTTCTCTCTCATACCTGCTTCTTTCCTATAAATATACATGTGTTCAAAGTGTCTTGTAGCTTGTTCAGATATGCTCACTGGACTTCTCACTGATACCTTAAGAAAGTCTGGGTACTAAGTATAGCACATCACATGTTAAGAACCACATTGTCCCTGAGCTAAATCCCATCCTAAAGCCTCTGACCTGTCAATAATGAATTAATATGTACATAAAAATTACAGTATTTTGTCACAAAAAGCACAAAAACAGCACCTATTAATATCATTTTTCTTGGTGGTACCACTTAGAGATATGAGTATGGGTTTTAGGATGAGATGTCTTAGGTACAGAACTATGTCTTGATCCCACCCCTCCCTGAGATTATAGGCAGTTAGTGATTGCTGGGGAGGGAGAGACATTTTCCTCTTTGGTGTAGGTATGGGTAAGTTGGGATAATTTTGTAAACAAACTCTCCCATAGCTCCTACAAGCAATCCTACTAAAACTCATTGTGTTGGAGGAAATGACATGACAGGAGAGGTGGGGTTATATATGATCAGGAAAAAAAAAAGCAGTTCTAAGAGAGGAACAGAGAGTACTGGAGGGAGTACAATTGAAATACACTAGATCCATGTGAGAAAAATAGCATTAAGAATACATTATTGAACATAATTGCAATATGCTAATAAAAACATTGCATGATTTTTGTGAATTTTTATGATTCATGATTTCTGTGAATTTTAATGGTTCTTAAAAGTGCTTCTGTGTAATAGAGTGAGGGAGGGCAAGTTCTGCCTTTGTTTTTCCTAAGTTATGACAGAGCAGAGACCTTAAAGTTGCTCTCATAATTTTGGCACCTATAGGGTACTCCATGACATTATTATCTATTGGAAGAACCTCACTCTCAAACGTCGATGTGATAAACAGGGACCAGGATGTATTGTAAAATCCCATATTTGCAGAGGGCAGGAGAGCATTTACTCTCCATAGTAACAGTAATAGCTAATGATGGCTGTGTTTTAGTGGAGGATTCCCCCATCAAATGTGGGTGAAGTTGGTCCATAAACATTTCTCCCATTTCCTTAATGTGTGGATGGCTCAAATGGATTTTCCTAAGTGAAAAATTTCTATTCTTAAATCCTTTTAAGTGTACCCTTGTTCCCAGAAGACAGCTTGGAAATTGCTCCCAGGTGCTAGTCACACATTTCAGAGTGTAATATTCAGTGAGTCCTGCAGAATCTGCTTAATAATGAACCCTCGTGTGTGGGCAGGAAGCTAATATAGGTGATATATTGATTATAGTCCTGCTGAAATATGAACTTTCCTGCCTAACCGAGTGTCCCCTATAAGAAATGTTGAACCTGCTTGGGCCAATTAGAAGGTATATGAATTGAACTTATTCTATTACTCTACAGAGTTAATTTTAATAGAATAATGAAAGACTCTTATTCATTTCTCCTCTCTTGCTTTGCTCTTCTGTGAAAAAAATGAGTGGCCAAGGCCCAGCGGCCATTCCTGTGATTAATGGTGGTAAACACTAGCAAGGACAGTGGTGATCAGAGTTTGGAGAGGCTTTTGAAATAGACTAGAGAAGACCAGAGCTAAGAGGAATGGGACAGAGAAGAAAAGAGCTCATTACTCATACAGACAGCTACTACCATGCCGAGTCATGTGTAGGGGACACTAGTGTATGTATATATGTGTGTGGAGAACAGAGGACAACCTTGGGTGTTGTTCCTCAGGCACCATCTACCTTGTGTTTTGAAACACGGCTTCTTACTAACCTGTGGTTCCCCAAGTAGGTGGGAACTGGTTGACTAGCAAGCCCGAGAGATGACCTGTCTCTGTCTGCCAAGTAATATTCTGCAAGTGTTAACCATCACACCTGGGTCTTTTATGTGGGTTGTGACTGAATTCAGGAATTTGTGCTTGAATAGCAAATGCTTTGCCAAATGAGCCATCTCAGGATAATTTTTAAATCTGAAAGTTTGTCATTCTGAGTCTAGCCCATTAAGACCTTCTCCCCTGAAGAGCAGATTGTCCATACAAGAAATTTCAACATCACTACTACCTCACAGTGATTAGTGAAGGGTCGTCTTGGATGCAGTGGTTGATGTATTCATGCCAATCCCTTTGTGGGTGGCACCATTTCCTAAGTTTGGTCTTGAAGTGCACAAGAATGGACAAAGCAAGCTCCGCACTAAAATCAAGCATACATTTACTTCTTTGTGTTCTTGGCTCTGATATGATGTGACCAGCTTCTGTACCTGCTTCCTTGCCTTTATTACTCTAATGGACTGTACATGACCTTGAAATATAAATTAACCTTGTTTCTTCTAGGTTGCTCTTTGCTAGGGTATTTTAAAACAGTGACAGAATTGAATTAGAATTAAAAATATTCTCTTTGTGTAAATATACTTACCTAGAATATAATGGTTCCTGAACCATACACTTTATGGATTCTTTTTAAAATCTTGGGGAGGAAAGTTTATAAACTCAACATTATGTTGCAATGTAACTCTATTTTATCAAATGTTTGTACCAATTTATATTTCTGCCAGTGTGTGAGAATTCCCTTATATCCAAAACCTTAACAATATGTGATATGTATTTTCCTTCTAATTAATGTGGAGATTAATCAGAATTGATACTGCATTTCTCTTTATCATGCAAACAGAAATATGTGTGTTCAGATTTGTAAGAATTTTAATTCTACGTGCTAAGTCTCTTAGTCCTCCCATTTGGTTCATCAGCAAGGTCTGCACAATTTATTTGAATCACTCCTAGCAATATATCCTTTCTTCTTTCTGGGATGTCTCCATCTTTCAACCTGCCACATATGGGCTGAGTTCATAATGCAATAAATAGTATTTCAGGAGTCATTATTTGCTTGGAGAAATTCTTGTAAATCTGGAAATTCTTAATGTACTTTTCCTAGTGGCAGTTAATGTTTGGATCTTATGGAATATTGTAGTGATTTCTCTAATGCACATAAAATCTAGGCATTTCTAATGAATAACAAGTTGCCTCAGCTCTATTAAATATGTGAGTAAAATTGTGGTGCCTTTATCTGGATGTTCTACATAACAAGTTTTGAGACAGAGCTGTTCTAATCTATTGACAAGTTACATCTATAGTTATATACAATTTATGTTGGATTTTAATCTCTGTATATAAGTAGGGATGTGTGATTGCATGTCTGTATGTAGAGGCATATGACCCCCGTGTGTGTGTGTGTGTGTGTGTGTGTGTGTGTGTGTGGTGTATGTGTGTGCACATAAGTGTATGCAGTTGTGGGGGAGAGTTGCCCCCAGACATTGTGTATTGGTATCCATAGAGACTAGGAGGGGCATCAGATCCCTTGGAGTTGCCAACCTGAATGCCTTGGAATACAACTCTTATCTTTCGATAGAGCATTATGTCTTAACTGCTGAGGCATCTCTCCATCCCCACCTTTTTTTTTCTCTTTTAAGACAGAGTCTCTCACCAAGTACTTTATAATTGCTAGCCAGTGAGTCCCAGAAGTCTGCAGTGCTGAGATTATAAGCACACATCACAAAATTTGTTTTTTTAAAAAAAACATGGATTCTGTGTGTTGGCCTTAGGTCTTTGCACTTTTTCTGAGGCATCTCCCCAGCTCAGGAGAAGCATAATTTAAAGTGTATCAACTTCCTGCATAGAAACCCAATCTGTATGGCTTTCCTATTGATGCTTACTCTGTCCATATTATAGGCACACTCTTGGCTGGTCATTCCAAGCTGAACTCCCTGATGTCTTTGGGTTCATCTAGGTGTGCACTATTTACTCTATGCTTTTTATTTTCATCAGTTTTCTGTGGCTTAGTTACCAGTTTCCTATAGTCTTTGATATACTACAGAGTCTCCACAATCCTATTCCTGTGCAGTATATGTCAGCACTGACTTTGCCACCTCTGCTGACAGGACACAAGAATAAACACATCACAAAATATATACCCTACTGAAATCACTCAAGATGAATGGAAAACCCTCCTTTTTTTTTTCTGGTAATTACCATATTAAATGCTTTTCATTGAAACTTTTGCATTTAGATCCTTCTCATTTGATGAGAATAAATATATTTTAAAATTCAGTTCTGGGGAATGGAGCTAGAGTCCTTGTTCTTGCATTACACAACAAGCACATTACTGATGTTTTCTCAGTCTGGAATTTATTTCTTAAGCAAAAGTGTTACTGCTCGCTCCTGATGCAGAAAGTATTTTCTTATGGTTTTACTAGACCAATCAATTCTGTCTTAATTTTCCTATTATGGGAACAAATATTTCAAGTTTCAGTTTTAACTTGGAATTTTGATTTCTTCCGATCCTCAACTTTTATGAAACGAAAGCAGAGGCCTATTCTCTGTATCTGTATTAATTCATTAGTTCTAGTAATCCCAAGTTTATTCCCAGAGTTGTTAGGTCAGAAGCTGACTATTCTCCCCTATATCTCTCCATGTCCAAATACTCGAAATTGAAAATACAAATGTAATATTTAGCATTTTACATGTTTTCACAGGAATATTTTGAGATTGTCACTTTAATCATGAAATTATATAAAACGTGTCTCTATGAAAATATGCTAGAAGTTATTTAGTTTGATCCAAACAAACTATTAGTATTTAATAATGCTTACCTACATCTTAAGTACTTAAGTTGGCAAAAGCAACCTAAAGGGGAAAGGGTAACAGTCCCTTAGTGCAGGGATGTCAAGGCAGCAGGAATTTGAAGTTGCTAATCCAACCACATTCGTAGTCAAGCTCAGAAGAATGAATTAATTCATGCATGCTAGTGCTTAGTGCTCTCTCTCTATACAGTCTTTGTCCTGCCAACAATAACAATTAATATGAATCCTCACATATCAATTAACAAGATAAGGGCAACCCCCAAGGGGGCATTTTCAGAGTCCCGTCACCCAGGTGACTCTAGACTATGTCAAGTTGACAGTTACTACCACCAAAGAATTCACAGAATATTTCCAGAGAGAAAGTGTAAACTTCATACATTACAACATCGTGTTGTAATGTCAAGAGGTTAGACATAGGTTAATATAAAGATCCATAACTAGTCAGAGTGAAGACGATATGTGACTGTGGAGAGCTAAGCCCTAAAATGGGGCATCTATATTGTATTCCTGCTACTGCAGGCTCTGGCCCCACAACCCTGTCCAAGCCTTGAGTAATGCTACAGGTAGCGGGTAAGTCCCTTACTTTTCTTTTGGACATGGGAACTACCTATTCTGTTTTAACATCTCACTTGGGCCTTACGTTCCCTTCACCAATTTCAGTTATAGGGGTATACGGGACCGTTCCTCCCCACTTAAAACTTTCCCACTGCCCTGCATTCTTGCAGGACAATTTTTCTTTCATTCTTTCCTAGTGATATCTGCTTGCCCTGCACCTTTACTGGCCAGAGATATTCTCAGCCGATTGGGGGCCACACTCACTTTGCCCCCCATACTCTCCTGAGTCACACTTTCTCTCACTTTAACAGCCTCACAGGTTTCTACCCCAGACTATTCTGTCCCTACTCTTCCTGATCCAGTAGATCCCCAAGTATGGACACTTCTACTCCTGTGATTGCTACTCAACACCAGCCAGTCCTAGTTCGCCTTAAAGACCCTTCATCCCTGCTTTCCAGACCCCATTTTCCTATTTCTGAAACCCAGCACTGGAGGCCTTAAGCCTGTTATCACCCATCTCCTATCTTAAGGAATTTAAATTCCTTTCGACTCATTTTGCAACACTCCCATCCTTCCCGTGCATAAGCCTCCTGGCACTTGACGCTTGGTTCAAGACCATGAGGCAGTTATTGCAGCTCACCCTCTGGTTAACAACCCTTACAATCGCCTGTCTATCGTCCCCTTTACCACCTCCTACTTTACTGTTCTAGACCTAAAAGATGTCTTCTTTACTGTTCCTTTATACCCTTATGCATACTTCTTCTTTGCCTTCACCTGGCTCCCGGTCCTCTAGAGAGCTTAAATGGACTGTTCTCCCTCAGGGTTTCTGGGACAACCCCCATTTCTTTGAGCAAGCTCTGGCTCAAGATTTCTCAAACTTTGACACAGGTCCTAGCACACTCCTCCAGTATATCAACAATCTCCTTCTCTGCAGTCTTACATTGTCTCTGTCCTAACTGGCCACCTCTGTTCTCCTGAACTTCCTTGGATCTCTGGGATATCGAGTCTCACCAACTAAGCTCAGCTGTGCTCTCCTACAGTGGTATATTTGGGTGTTCAATTTTGCATGGGGTCTAAGATCCTCACCTCTGATAGGGTCCAGGCACTGCAGGATTCACAGCCTCCAACCACAGGCGCTCAGATCCTCTCATTTTGGGCCTGCTAGGGTTCTCCTGCCATTGGATCCCAAACTTTGGCACTACAACCAAGCTTCTGTACCAGGCAGCCAGAGAGATGCCCACAGGACCTCTCACCCACCCGGCCATCGTCCATCGCCACTTCTTTCTACTGCAGGATGCCCTTCTAACAGTCCCTGCTCTTGCTCTTTCAGACCCCACAAAGCCTTACCCTCTCTGTACAGATGAGAGGTCAGGAGTGGCCACAGGAGTTCTAACCCAACAGACTGGGACTTCGAATGTCACCTTTTTATCCAAATAGCTGGACCTCACCGTCTGTGGGTGGCAACCATGCCAGACAGGAGCAGCAGCTGAACTCACTCAGGAGGCTCTCAAGATCACCTTGTCCGGGCCAGTCATGCTATATTCCACCCACTGCCCCTCAGAACTTCTGAGACACTCGTCTCTCTCTCTCCTTGGGCCTTCACGAGTCCAGACTTTTCACTTACTGTTTCTAGAAAAACCCCAAATTACTTTGACTTCCAGTCCTGTAAACCCTGCAACTCTCCTTCCTGTTCCCTCCCTCTCTGGTACCTCCTGTCACTCTTGCCCAGAGACTGTAGAGGCTTTTACCTCACCCCAGTCGGATCTTCTAGACCAGCCACTTACAGATCCCCAACTCACCCTGTTCGTTGATGACAGTTCCCTTATAGACAAATCAGGAAACCGCCAGGCAGCACATGCAGTAGTCACTTCCACTAACACAGTTGAAGCAGCCCGCGTGCCAATGGGAACCACCTCATAAAAGGCCAAATTAGTTGCCTTGACTAGGCCACTCCAAATAGCCAATCGTCAATGGGCTAATATCTACACTGACTCTAAATAGGCCTTCTCAGTAGCCCATACTCATTCTACACTCTGGAAGAAAAGGGGCTTCCTTACTACCAAAGGTACTCCCATAGTTAATGGACCCCTTATAGCCAACTTTTTGGAGGCCCTCCAGCTCCCTTCAGAAGTAGTCATTATTCACTGTTGGGGACACCAGTCCTCCAAGGACCCAGTGGCCTTAGGCAATGCCAAGAGTGACTCAGTGGTCCAGGGGCTGGCCTTCAGCTCCACATTCCACAAAACATATTTTGTTGTTAACTTCCTCCTATCAGCCCTGTTACCAACCTAAAGAGAGGAATGAGCTTATAAAAAGGGGGGCACAAAAAAAAGGATGGATGGTTCTATTTAAATAACCATCTCACCCTCCCTCAAGACCAGGCATTGTCAATCATTTCAGACATCCACCAGACCTTACACATAGGCCCCAAAGCTTTGTTCAGCTTCTTGGAGGCCCTCTTTGACCACACCCATCTCCGAGAGCGTATTTTACAGGTTCAGTCCTCCTGGCCAGACATGTGCCCAGGCCAACCCACGGGGGCTCTTCACATACGTCAGTCTCTACACCAGTTTTGTGATCACCAACTGGGCAAAAATTGGCAGGTTGACTTCACCCATATGCCTACTTCTAAAAATCTCCACTATCTCCTTAATACTTATGGACACTTTTACAGGATGGATAGAAGTGTTTCCAGCCTTCAGGGAAATGGCAGATGTGGAGGCTCAGGTACTCCTGGACAGCATCATTCCTCGGTTTGGCATCTCATGGACATACAATGGTCCAGCCTTCACTTCCAGGGTCGTGGAGCTTGTGTCAGAAGCTCTCAGCATGTCCTGGAAATCCCACACTCCCTACCATCCACAATCCTCGGGAAAGTTGGAGACAGCCAATGGACTCATCAAACAACAGCTAACCAAGCTCTCCATTGATCTCAGGTTATCTTGGCCCTCCCTTCTTCCCATTGCCCTTACTTGCTTCAGGGCCACTCCACATTCCCCTATGGGCCTGAGCCATTTTGAGCTGCTTTATGGCAGGCCCTTTCTCCTTAACCTTCACCTCCCAGTCCAAACTCCTCCACTTGTGGGGTATCTCCCCTACCTCTCTCTTCTGAAGTCCCTTCTCCCTTCACATGCTGACAGTTATCTACCTGCGCCCACACCAGTGGACCCTAATGCTGCTGAACCTGCCCATGTTCTCCACAGGGGACAGAGTACTCCTCAAACAGCTAACTCTTAGGTCTCTTGAACCTCGATGGACAGGACCTCACATGGTAATCCTCACCACCCCCTCAACTGCCAAGCTCCTGGGACACCCATGCTGGAACCATCTCTTTTGGCTTATGCGGGCACCTACTCATGACTTTTGGTCTGTCTAGAAGTTAGGACTTCCCACCGTCTGGTTTTCCAAGATGCCACAATGAAGGGCCTACTTGCTCTTCAGCCTGGCACACTCATCTCTGTTGATACAAACAAAATGGGTAATAACAATATTTTTTCTCCTAGACACCTGCTTTCTTACCTCCTTCAAGAAACAGATGCCTGGCATCTCTGGGATGACAGTAACAGGATGCCTTCCCAGCCACACCTGGCACTGAGCATGAACCCACCAACACCCAGCTCTCTCCTCCCCCACATTGCCCCATGTCTGCAGGAAGTAGCCAGATTTGAGTCGACGCCCCTTTTTTCCAAAGAGAGCCTAAAACGTTGGTCATAAATATGACCTCAGCTTCCTGTCACTCCTTATACAAACACTCTGGAATGTAAGTCCCAGCCTCCGGCCTCCAGGCCTCTTCTCTGTGCCCCTCGAACCTTGACCCTTCCTGAGGAAGGTCAAGAAAGACCACTCCCACAGTCTATTTAAACTGCTTCCCCCAAAATAAACACGTGGTTTTCCCTTTTCCTCTCTGGTGGTCATGTTGACGACTTCCTGTTCTCCTTGGGGCCACCTGGGAGGAAAGGTGTCTAATTAAATCTGGATGTTTTTTAATCTGATCTAATTTGGCTTGCTTGGGATTATTTTGCATTGGCAGAGAGCTTGTGTTAGAAAATATTTCTAACACTGGGAACATTGCGTAAGGAAAAACAGATGATTGCAAGAGTCAGAGGTTGGAAAGGACTTCTGCAAAACTGTTTTCTGGATACGACAGAGCCATTGTGTTCTTGAACTCAGTGACTATGCTTGCTTTCACAAGATCTATATCTGATCTATCCAGTTAAAACTTCAACATAGGTGGGTCAAACTCCTAAAATCTCATCTGTAGCAAAGAATCAAATAGATAATTGATGGACCCTGGGGGAGGGAGAGTCAGTTTTCTTTAGGATTGCGGCCCCCAGTAGATTGTCTATGCTACATAAACTGGCAGCATTGCTTGGAGTTAATGGGTTGAATAAAGATGACATGAATGTGACAAGGAAATGTGGGAGGTCCCTGGGGAGATGGACAAGGGGAATTAGAGGTAGATAAGTTTAAAATATGTGATTTATATGAATGATACTCTCAAAGCACACACAAAAATAAGTGTTTTATAAAATTGGGAATATAGTTTATCATCTAAACTTTCAATAGTATTTTAGAGCTAGTACCACAAAAACAAGATAAAGGTGTTCACAGAATTTGAAAATTATCCCAGTACATCCTGATGGTTCAGAAACCCACTTCTATCAGCTTCTTCAAGTCATATGCGTGCTATAATACATTTCTAGTTCTCTACTCCTCTGGCTGGCTATTAACATGCAACCTGAAAACATAAATTAGGTATTCTACTGACTGTGCACTTGAAAATAAGAATGGGGCTTATCATAATCATATTCTGAAATCTTAATGTTCAAAAGCAATTATAATAATTCATGCTATTTTCCCTCATATGTACACATTTTATTTACAGGAGCTTTCGAATTGTAAGGCTCTAAACACATTTTTTTTAAATTATCCTTTTCTTCCAGTCAAATGCATTAATATTATTGGCTTGATTGTGTAGATTAAACATTGGAGACAACTGAAAATGGAAGGGAGTTTCAATTACTTTTGGCTTTGGAAGAGTGGTTCACGGGTAACAAGAGGTTCCTTTAAAATTGAGAAGAATGGATTTGTGGACAATAACAGTGAAGCAAAAACAAACAAATTCTACTTCTGGCAAATTAAGATAAACCTCACTTCACATTAATAGAATTCATAAAGTCTGGGCATTCTTTCCCATTCACCAGAGCGGAATGCACTTGTTTAGATCAAAGGCTCTTGAGAGTGAGTGGGATGGGTTCAAATCCTAACACAGCCACATAGTACTGTGTACTTCTGGTAAAGTCCCCAGTCTTTTTGAGGCTCCAGTGTAAAAGAGAGAAGTAATAATCATGTGTTCTCAATTGTTTTTATGCTTTCATTTCTTTTTCTATGATAAAATAACTTGACAAAAATAGCGTAGGAGAGAGGTGTTCTATTCATCTTAGAGTTTCAGGTCATAATCCTTCATAGCGGGGAAGTTTAGACAGGAGCTTAACATAGCCAATCCCATCATATCAGTCAAAAGCAGAAAGAAATGGAAGCCCCCATGCTTGTTTGTGCTCAGCTACATCTTTCCTCTCTTTTCTTATGCTGCTTAGGAACTCCTGCCTAGAGAATTGAGCTTCACCACTAAACTGGCCTTCCCTCATCATTAGCTTGATAAGACACTCTCCACTCCAGACACGCCCATAGGCCAATTCAATGTAGACAATAGAACTAACCGTAACGTCACTATAGCCCTCTACTCAGGTGATTTTTAAGTTGTATCAAGTTGACAGTTATATCTAACCATCACAAATAGCTTATTATGGAGGTTACCTTCTAGTTTTCAGCTTTAGTTCTATGTGTTATTGTGAAGGAACAATGCTAATCAATTGCCATCACTTCCAAATATTTAGTAAGGAGGAATATTTAACGAACTTCCATTTGAACATGAGATGCTGTCTTTGATCCCCAGTACCGAGCTGGAATGCAGAGCATGGAGCCTGCCTGTGCCTCCAGTGCCACGGAGGTGGAAAGGGTGGGGCTCAACTGCGTGGTTAGCAGGGCTGGAGGAGGGAGCTTCAGCTTCTGTTCGCAGGAGCTAGACTCAAAAAGAATGTGGAGACTGAGAGAGAGAAAAGTAACTTGACATCACCTCTAGTCTCCACATGTACATAAGCACATGTGCATACATGTTTATATACATAACACACACATGCACAACTAAAATGTAAAGGAGACACAAATGTCACCATGTAACCAGTAAAAGGTCATTTTACAAAGACGCCATGACAATTTCTATAAAGAGTATGCTCAACACTGGAACACCTGCACAAAGAAGAATAAGTATATAACTGTGTGGAAGCACAGGAGACAGGAGGAGAGGTCTGAACTCATGTGAGAAAAGGTAACCTCGTGTCAACAGTAACACATTATGGAATCTCACCACAAGGGACTGTGATGGAAAATCAGAAGTATAAATCCAAATGTTGATTTCCATTTAGCATGTAACCCAGCCTGCCAACAGGACATAAAATAAACTGCATATAAGTCATGCTTAGCACAAAAGCTGAGAGACAGGAAGTTGCAGGCTTTGGTTTATGAATGGATAAGGAAGTGACCTTAAATCCCCCAATCCTGCCTGAACGAATCACCAGAGCAATGTCTGACAAAACCAGTGCCAGGCCTCAGACCTTGAGAACACACATACACAGGAATGAGCGCTATGGAGTAGGAGGATAATATCCTAGAAGATAAAGTATCTGTGAGGTGCCTCAAAGCCCCATCTGTGGAAGCTTGGAAGGTGTTAGATTTGGAAGAGCCTCTGCAGGAAAACAGAGCTTCCAGTAGGAAGAGAAGCAAATGAGAGAATGCCACTTCCAGGCTCAGAAGGGAGAGTAGGGAGGGGCAAGTGGTCAGAAGCAAAGAATCTAAAAAGCTTAAACAGGAGACCATTATTCTTTCAAAGAGTATTCAGTCCCCTGCACTTCATGATTCCAGGAGAAGCAGTGAATTTGGGCTGAGAAAATGCTAGACGCAGGAATCTCAAATGCCTGTGGGAACAAATAAAAAAGGCATGAGAACTGCATAATCAGCTCATCCTAAGGAGAAGAGAAAGTAGAGAACGAAGTTTACCCTGAATGGAAGTACTACTCTGAAATGTCAATACTACACCTGCACAAGTGTGAGGACAGTATTAGAGCCAGCGGTATAGAAGGGATGGCACAGGCACCCGACATTGGAATAACTTAAGTAAATGCAGGTGTATGTAGAGTAAAAACTAAAAGAAGAAGAAAAGAGAACACCTTAATTAGCTTAGATGTAGGTGAACTACAATGCTTGGACAGACAAAGGTGCAGCCTGGGGATAAATGAAGGACCTGAAGGCTTAAGCCAGAAATTGGAAAAATGTATGATAAGAATTGCAGTAGACAGTAGAATTATGCATATGTGAATATTCATTCATTTACGAATTTACAAATAGCAATCTTCCTACACACACACACACGCACACACACATACACACACACACACACACACACACACAGCAAGAGGGCTCAACAGGTGAAGGTGCCTGCTGTGAAGCTTAATGACCTAAGTTAGACCCTCATTATTCACATGGTAAAAAGAGAAAACTGAATAGCGCAAACTCTTTTCTGACCTCCATGTGTACCCTGTGGTAGCAAGCATACACACACACACACACACACACACACACACACACACACACACACAAATTAATTAGACTACAATAACATTGTAAGTATTATATATGGATATATGTAATATAATTTAACTCTACATATTGTTAGTTTATTTTATATACATAATTGTAATTATTTTAAATTATATGGCCAAGCATATCTTTCATGATGTGACCATTCGTCTACAATGTGTCTCACTTCATAGAACTATGAAGAGTTCTTATCACTTCATAAATGAATAGACAATATATATGTATCTCTGTATATAAAGATATATTTATTATATAATAATTTAGACCTAGACACAAAATGGTTGAACAACGTATATGAATGAAATAAAAGAATATAGAAGCAAATTTTGTTAGAGCTCAGAGTCCAGATAATAAAATATTTTCAAGACAATTAATGAAGCATGTCTTACATAGAGCATATATATCCAGAAATAGAAAAATAATCATAATTTTTTACAAACAGTTATTGTTTCTCACTAGAATTTACTATTATCTTGAATCCTATGCATAGATACTAATTTTCTGGTCTTTCAGTTTTGTATAAATAGAAGCAATCTATTGCAATCTTTTATTTCTGGCTGCTTTTCTTAAGCTGAGTTGATAATATGTACATTTTTTAAAAAATGTAACACTTAAGTAGAAATAGGTATAAGTAGAAATATTATATGACACGTTCTTCTTGCATTTTGGTTTCCATAAGTATTTAGGTAATTCCAAGTTCAATGTACTGTTGTGGGTCAATATAAATGCTAACCAAAGGGCATGTGATAGAAATTTTGTCCTTAGTGTGAAGGTTCTGAGAGATGGTGAATGCTAGAGAGATGGAGGTCATGGACAATGATTGGATCATGGGGGCCACCCTCAGAAGACAGTAATAATTTAAATGAGGATGAATTAGTTCCTGTGAGGCTGGAATAAGACATCTTAGTTCCATCTTTATTTCAGCTCACTTAAGTCTCTCTTCTGCATATAGTCCTTTACCAGAAGATGACACCATTTACCTGAACTTCCCAGACACTGTAATACTCTTTCTAGATTATTGAGAATATATAAAATACTGAGAGAACTATTTGATAATAACCTTTTGGTACATGTGAAAATATGTGTACTAATAATTCAACAAATTTAATTATACACTTGTTAATCAGTGGCTTCAATATCCACAGTCTTATTATTATTTAATGATACATTCTTAATTTTAATAATGTTAAAGTCTTAAATTTTAGCTCATGGTTAACATAATTTTAAGAAAAAATTGTTAACTCACAACAGCATGCATAATCTCTTTACATGTAAGATTTTATTATCTTACAGCCATCTTCGTTTAGATTTCAAACTCATCAGAATTGTTTTTGCATATGGAACAAGATATGAACTTTTTATCTCCTTACTAAATCTTTTATTTTAGAATTTTCTTTTTTTGTTGTTTTTTTTCACATTTAATTTTTTATTATTGCATTATAAATAGTACCATTCAAAATTTCCACCTCCTCCGCTCCTCCCATTTCCCTCCCGCTTCCCCACTCCCCCTCCCCTTTTCCCCTCCAGTACTAAGAGAGGGCAGGTTACCAAGGCCCTCTCGCCTCCATCCAGGCCTAGGAAGGTGTGAATCCAAACTGACTAGGATCCCAAAAAGCCAGTACATGCAGTAGAATCAAATCCCAGTGCCATTATCATTGGCTTCTCAGTCAGTCCCCATTGTCAGTCATATTCAGAGAGTCTGTTTTGATCACATGCTCGTTCAGTCCCAGTCCAGCTGGCCTTGGT
>PVIU01019944.1:0-35146 GCA_004026605.1 Ondatra zibethicus
CATACCGTGAATGTGTTAGATAGGACATACCATGAATGTGTTAGAGAGGACATACCATGAATGTGTTAGAGAGGACATACCGTGAATGTGTTAGATAGGACATACCATGAATGTGTTAGATAGGGCATACCGTGAATGTGTTAGATAGGACATACCATGAATTGCTGTGCTTAACTATTTCTTATTTTTCAAAAGTGAAACACAGTCTTCTTACCACTCTGGAGCGTATTTCTTTGACATACAGTGGAAATAAAAACTCCGATTCCCCTTCCAGGCGAAGTCCATCTTGTTTAACATGCAAGTGACCCATTCCTATCTGTTAAAGAAAAAGAGACATGAAATTTTCTATTGTTTTGTTTTTCGTTTCTTTTGGACTAACTAAAACTACACATTCCTTTCTATATATTCCTTTCATTTTTCTGTATTTCTCCTAAATGTCTACTTGAAACTTTAGTTGTTTATATTCATTTTTTAAAAAAACCTTTTGCAAGCACAAAGGTCTATTCGGGAGATGCATATACGATTTAACAAATCATGTTACAATAAACATCTAAGACCCCATGCCCATATAAAAGGAAATAAAATTTTATTATTACTGCCTTTATTTTAAAGACGTGGATGGATGGATGGATGGATGGATGGATGGATGGATGGATGGATGGATGGATTGCATGTGGGCACGTATGTGCCACAGTGTCTGTGTAGATATCAGAGGACAACTTTCAGGAATTGGTTCTCTCCCTTGACAATGGGGGTACCCAGGAATCCAACACAGTTTGTCAGGCTTAGTAGTAAGTCCCTTTGCAAACTGAGCATCCTTCTGTGTGGGGACCAGAGGAAGCTGCCAAGTTGCTCCAGGAACCCCCTAAGCATAGCAACACAAGGTCAATGGAGAACCCCTTACAACAGTGGTTCTCAACCTTTCTGTTGCCGTGACCCTTTAATACAGTTGTGGTGACCCCAAACCATAAAGTTATTTCATTGCTATTTCATAACTATAATTTTGCTACTGATACTAATCATAATGTAAATATCTGACATGCAGGATATTTGATACACGACCCCTGTAAAAGAGTCGCTTGATTCCCAAATGGGTCGTGACCCACAGGTTGAGAACTATTGCCTTATAAGAGCCCCTACAACAGAGGTAAAAGTCCTTATAACAAGGGCCAGACCCACCTCGTATAGTCCTTTCCACGAATTCAGAATCAACTGATGTGAAGCCCTAATTACACCTGCAGACTCATTCATGCTATAATTAATTATAAGGTAACTGAAGGAATGCTGCTCCATCACTTTCACCATCTCCTATTGGGTGCCACAAACCATAGGCCCGCCCACACTCAAAGGCGGGGCTACAAGGCATGCCACCCACAAATGTGAATGGTAGCATGTCTCACTCTGTTAAGGTCAGCACTAAAGACCCTGCTCACACACCGCCAGTAACACATTCCTGAGGGAGGAAAATCACCCCATACATCGAAAGTGGTGAGAGTGCAGCCTGTGCCCCGCATGAGGTGGATCTGAAGTCGCTACTGTCTTCTTTGTCCAAGATGTGCATTGCCGTAGAAATCTGTACAAATTAGTTCTATAAACTGCACAACTATGAAGTGACAGTGTGCATCTGGAGTATGTTTTGTTGATTGGTATAGCATTTAAAGCAACCCTCAGTGCTTCCTGGCTAGCTGAAGTCAGACTCTGGCTACTCCAGACTCTTCCATAAGCTTCCCTGTGTTGTACAGTATTATTTTAATATGTGTTACTTTTGTTTATGCTGTGGAACATTTATTTAATGATGTAAAGATATGTTGCTTTTGTTTATGCTGCATTTGTTTAACTCTGTGAAGCTGTGATTCTCTGCCTGTCTAAAACACCTGATGGTCTAATAAAGAGATGAACAGGCAATAGCAAGGCAGGAGGAAGGATAGATGGGGCTGGCAGGCAGAGAGAATAAATAGAAGGAGAAATCTGGAAAAGAGGGAGAGGCAAGAGAGCAAGGAGAGGAGGATGTCAGGGGTCAGTCATCCAGCAACACAGCCAGAATAAGAAGGAAAGATAAGGTATACAGAAATAGAGAAAGATAAAAGTCCAGAGGCAAAAGATAGACAGGGTAATTTAAGATAAGAAAAGCTGGCTAGAAATAAGCCAAGCTAAGGCTGGGCATTCATAAGAAAGAATTATGTCTCCATGTGTCTTTATTTGGGAGCTGGATGACGGGCTCCCAAAATATAAAGAGTAAAAGAGTTAAAGAGTAAAAACATTCAATTGCAGCCTCAGTCATGGTGTTTATCATAGCAACAGAGAAGTAACAAGTACATGTCCAGATGTCCTGCCTGCATAAAGGGATGCTGGGCATTGGTACCCAGTACCGTCATGGCTGGGCATTGGTGCCCAGTACCATCATGCTGCTACACAGATATTATCTTTACAAATTCTGACCCAGAAATCATATCCTATACTGTCTAATGTTAAATACACTCATATTTGTAATGTCAACTTACATATAATTTATAATAATTTATAATGTATTTATAGTAAATACACTTATAGTACTCTACACTAACTGTTATTCAAAAATATTTTTCAAGCTATGATTTTAATTTTATGAGTATTTTACAACAATATAGAAGCACAAATGTTTATTATGCGAGAAGAGCAATGGTATTAGCTGGAACCACGGCAGGACAGAAATAAGGGCACAGAATAGGCAGGATTCCCTGAGTGCAATTCTCACTGAACCGCAGACTGTAGCTGCCCATCATGGAAAGAGCCCGGGCAATCATCGCAGCCTCACTGTCTGGGAAGAGGACTCTAGCTAAATGTGACGTTCCTGTCACCAGTATTTTTATCTCACTGGCTCTATCTTGCCAAGTTAATGTATTCTACATTAATTAATTAATTCTAAATTAATGGATTCTACATTAATTTATAGAATCCCATCCCCAAATTCACAAAACAAGGACTTCATGGGACATAGTTTAATGGTAGAACACTAGCCCAACATGCAAAAGGCCCTGTGTTTAACTCCCAGTACTACAAAACAAAGTGTACATGAAATATCAAGGCAAATAAAATTATGCAATTATTTTTAACAAATGAGAATGCTTAGAATAGAATAAATTCTTTAAGACTGTTAGTATTTTATTTACTAAATCTGCTGTGAATATTGAAGTGTTTGTCCAGTATTCACACACATCAGTTCAGAGCATTTAAAACATGTAAATGTTGCACTGCTCTCGCTTGGGCATGGTGTAAGTGTGTCCCTCCAAGGCAGTCGTTCTCAACCTGTGGGTCACAACCGCATTGGGGATTAAATGACCATTTCACAGGGGTCATCTAAGGCCGTCAGAAATGTCAGATATTTTCATTAAGATTCATAACAATAGTAGCAAAGTTACCTATGACATAACAATGAAAATAATTTTATGGATGGGTCATCACAACATAAGGAACCGTATTAAAGGGCCGCAGGATTAGGAAGGTCGAGAACCACTGCTCCAAGACTTCCTTTGTGGGCAGCTTGGCAATTGGGGTGCCAGCTTTTTGGACTTTTAAGGGGTGGGTCCACATGGAAGGTTCTGGGGTCAATGGAAACTTGTACCTAAGATATTTGTCTGGAGCCTTTGGTTAACTCCATAGGAGGGTTGTGATAAAAACCCCAGCTGGGCCCCACCCAGTCTGGCTGGCTTTTGCCTGCTGATGTGATGCTTCCTGTCACATGCATTCTTGCATTCCCATCAGGCGTCTTCAGGTCCCCATCAGAGCTGAACCTAAGCCCTTAAACCTCCAAATGTGTCAGCAGAATAAACCACCTTTCTTTAGACTCAGCTCTAAATGGGACATCTCTGTAAAGTCCCTCCCCCAAATGACTTGGGGAATGTCAGGGAAGGGGTGGCTGGAAGAAGTAAGAGCTGGAGGATGGGGAGGAGTGCTGAGGACTGAGACATTCACAACCACTGTAGTTACCTGGACAAGACCAAGCCAGCCAAAAGTCTGGCTTAGATGGGTAGATGACCTTGGGGCCACAACCCTTCCTGAGGAACGATGGCAGTGGATAACTGCAGAGGGAGAGATGATCACTCTTCTGTTGTATGTGGTTATTGGTAGGTAGATTTCCCATGCTCCCTATACCCCTGTGTGTGTGCTCAGCACTAATTGGAGCTAGTGAGCTATAAAAGTAATGACATGAAATTGGGAGTTGGGTCTGTTAAGAGAGACATGGGGAGAATTGGAGGGGGGAGATGGGAAAAATATGATCATATTCTAATGTATACATACATAAAATTATCAGGAATAAAGGAAAAATTAAACAAAAAACTGAAGGAAAAACAAAAAAATATCTTCTTTAAAAGCAAACATATTCCTGCATCAGGTATTTCATTCTGGTAATTTAAGTAGATGAGGGCAGGTGTGAAACACTAAGCATAAAGGATTGATGACATTAGGAAAATCTGTGATTTATATAGTTCTATAGACCATATTCTACAAATGACCTTTAAGATATCTTGACTCAATCAACCACAAATTCAAGATTAGAATTTTCCAACCCTAAAGAGAAAATAACTAATGAAAAATACAATGCAATAAGGGCCCCCCAAAAAAGTCAGCACACTGTAGTTTACAGTGTGTCAGAGAACAATGCCAGTAAGCTACAAAAATCCTGAGAAAGACAGGAAGTGTCTACCCATGCACTATTAAGGCAATGATCCAGCACTTCTGGAGCATGCTCAGGAAAAGACAGTACTCACTGGAGAAAACCACATCACTTTCAGAATCCAGATGGTGAGAGCGAGATTCACAACAAGGATGGCGAGCAAGAGAAGAACAAATAGGTAGAGACAGCGCTTCCTCCAGCCATAAATCCCGATCTTGTAGACATGCTGGTTCTCGGGTCTCTCTATGTGGGTGCCCTCCGTGACTGTAGTATACTGTTCTCGTACCATCTTCTAGGGGAGGAAGGGAGGCAGGGAGACAGGAGAGGGAGAAGGAGGAGGAGAGAGAACTTAGTTACCAGTACTGATTTGTTATGAGTCTAGAAAACAAATTTAAACCAGACTTAAATTTCTAGAAGTGATAATTTTTAAAAAGAGACCAGAATCTGGGTATGGCGTGCACACCTGTAATGCCAGGGCTCTGGAGTGCAGGGGGGCAGGATTCAAACGAATTTTTGGTTATATAGGGAGCTCAAGGTCAGATGCATAAAGCTCTGTCTCAAAGGAAGAACAAATGCGAGAGAGAGAGAGAGAGAGAAAGAGAGAGAGAGAGATACTATTACTTTGAAACATGTCATACTGTTTAACTTGTCATTTAAAATAATTTGGATGTGATCAATTCACTTAAAATCCAATGGCCATAAATTTTCACACACACACACACACACACACACACACACACACACATCTATGGCTTTCAAAATGCTGCAGAGCTGAACTTGACATTGAAGCATCAACCTTAAAGCCAAGTTATCAAAAAAGGAAGAAAAACCAAGCTGGTATCCATATTTTTTAATGGAATTACTCAATTTGACTCTGAGTAGTTAAATTATGTTTTCCTTCACTTAAATGATTCAGAATTATGAATGATGTTTTAAACAGGATGTCTATGACACTCTTCTTTGCTAAGAACTGACATGTGTTAAGATAGATGATAATGTGTGTGAAAGCAAATGTTTAAAATATCATTTTGTGAACAAAAGAGTTCTGGTCAAAAATAAATCGTTTATTTTACCTTTACACCAAGTATAAAAGAAAATGTCAGGGAAGAGGTCCCTGAAAGTCATGTGTGATGACGACCCTGACTGGAAAGGGCACATGCGCATAGCACTCGAGTGGGTCTCCTCTCTGACACTTTGTGTATGGGGTGTACATTAATTTTTAGGGGTGATTTGGAAGCAGCCATGCTGAAAATGAACGATGTCCAGATTTTTCTTTGTCTATGTTTAACTTAGTGGTGGGCACTTTTCCCCCATGTTGTAGCAATGCGGAAGTGTGTTTCTGTCACAAAGAATTTCTAAGTCCTCGGGACTGACCCTACATCCCTGGACACCTAGCCTTGGCAGCTTTACCGGGTGCTATTTGCTCAGTTCTCCAATCTTCTTCAGCCTTCCTTATATCCCCTGCCATCCATTCCCAACCCTGATGTAACAAATTATCCCAAGCTTATATACACACTGTTTCTTGCAGTCAGAAGTTCACAAAATGCATCTGCAGGACCAAAACTCAATGTGACCTGGCTGAATTTTTCTGGAGGATCTAGCTGAGAATCTGCTCCAATCTCTGACCTTCATGTTGTATCCACCTGCACATCTTCTCTGACTTAGCCATCCCTGCCCAAACCCTAAGTCCCACCTTGTATTGGCTTTGGACTCCCTGGAGGACTCAGGATCGCTTTTTCACCTCAAGAGCCAGCACTATCACATATGCCAAATTCCTCTTATGTGAGACATTCCCTTATGTGAAATTCCCCTCTGCATGCTGTGAATATGTTTTACTACCACTGGTTAATAAATAAAGTTGTTTCAGCCAATGGCTTAACAGAGCAAAGCTAGACAGGACATCTGAACAGAGATATATAGAGTAGGTAGAATCAAAGAGATGCCAAGTAGCTAACAAAGGACAAAGACACCAGCCAGAACCTTACCTGGCAAGCCACAGCCTCGTGGTGATACACAGATTAATAGAAATCGGTTAATTTAAGATGTAAGAGCTAGCTAGAAAAATGCCTGAGTCACTGGCCAAACAGTGTTATAATTAATATAGTTTCTGTGTGATTATTTAGGTCTGAGAGGCTGGGAAACAAATGAGCAATCTCCACCTACAGGGCGGAGTGCCAACATGGGACATCTACATTTACATAAAACCCGAGAGAGTTTGGGAAGGAATTCTAGACACAAAAGAACAGAGTTAAGCATGACTTCATAGTAGCAGCATTTTCTCAGGTGGGGTCTGTTTTCTGGTGGCCAGCAGAGGCATGGTTCCTTTAAAAGGAGGCTTCCTGGTTCGGGCTAGTGCACAAACAGCTCTGGCTCTTTCAGGAGGTCCTGCACTTAAATGGGGTTTGTGAGCAGCTTGCTACTAATTGTTTAATGGCAACATAGACCCATTGCATCCCTGGAGCTGGGGCAGTGAGCGTGGCTAACAGAGGAGGTGAACATGACTCCATTTTGGACTGGGTGAAGCAAATAGACAGGGCCATGGAGTTGGTCCTAGCCATGCCCTCTTAGCATTTTTTTAAAAGTGCTCTTGGTCAGAAAATGATTACAGATATACAATAAGACCTCTGAGTGGGTCACAATGTTGAACAAATGTACATAGGCGTGGAAGAGAGAGGAAAAGGAGTATAGACAGTTATAAAAAGAAGTAAATAATTTTAAAAATAAATCAAAGTCTTTAAAGAAACAGTAAAAGTAATAGATTAAAGGAGTAAAGAAAAATAAGGCACATAAAGATGGAATATCCACAGAGAGTCTGGATTATGCATCTTATTGTGTTTTCTTTGAATTTTTTTGACTGCAGAGAGATATTTGATTCTGGGGGCTGCTAAACTAAACCAACATATATGTTTTTAAAGATATCTTGACTTCAAAATTTGAGACTAAGGATATGTTGCTTTGGGAAATAGATTCTGCTTTTGTTCCCACAGAAGATGAGAACCTGTGGATTCCATCCAGGCTAAGATGGTTTGATGGAACAAGAGCCCCGCAAAAGGTCTCTGAATCCTAAAAATACTTCACTCAACAAACAGCAGGGAGCAGTTTGGAGAAAACAATGCACAACTTCCCAAAATGATTGTTTGCAAATGTTTGTTTTCATTTAATGGGGGATATTACATTGAGATGAATACTTAGCATTAGTATGGATATTGGTTTATTGATACAAATTTCAGGTCAATTTTGTTACACTGTGTGTGTGTGTGTGTGTGTGTGTGTGTGTGTGTGTATATATATATATATATATATATTTCTACTCTTGTTTAAAGTATTATGTTTACACAGTTCATTTAAAATGTAATATATAATTAAAAATTACAGATTAATAGGTAGTCATTTATAATAGTCAAACTTATATTCATGTTAGTTAGGTTTTCTAGATATACAGAGATATATTTCAGTTAGATAATCTTCATCACTTAAAAGACCTACAGAATATGGCATTTAAAATGTTTTAAGAACTTAAGAGTTTTCTCAACAGTGAGACATTTCTGCTCCTGGCAGCACCAATTACTTCAAGAGGAAGATGGGCATCAAAGAGTCTCCTTATGGAGTTTACTAGCCATTTGGGTGAGAAATTGCCTTTGCCTGGGATGCTTGATGGCATGTTGTTTAAAATGGAAATGTAGGACCCACAGAAAAATGACTGCTGAATTGCCTAAAGAAGGTACGACAATCCTTCAGGGTTCCTGCTTCATGACAGAGTCTGCCAGACATTCTGCAGGACACAGAAGAAAGTGACTGACAAACTGCCAATATAGGTGAAACAGATTTCCAAATTTCCTACTTCATGGAAAAGTCTGCCATATACTATGGGCCTGTATGCTGGAGATGGATGCCCCAACATTACAGAAACTTTGGGTGACTGTCCAAGGCAGTGAGATGTCTCTGTCAATTCCAGAGTTTTGGAAGTTGCTTACAATGTGCTTCCTGTTAACTTAGGTAATATTATGTCCCTCTTGGGTCTTTGATGGAGTTGAAGACTAGATAGTTTTAATTACAGTTTTCCTTAGTTATGATAATAAACAAATTAGTTATAAAACTTTAGATTCACAAAGATAGGATAGATGACTAAATATTGTAACTTAGTAATTCTTGCTTGATATGTATTTTGTTATATGTAATTTTACTATGTTAAAGTTATAACCTTCCTTTTTAATTAGACAGAAAAGGAGAGATGATGTGGGTTCCCCCTCTGTTAACTATAAATATGTTTTATTACCACTGGTTAATAAATAAAGCTGTGTTGTCCAATGCCTTAGCAGAGCAAAGCTAGGCAGGATATTCAAACAGAAATATATAGAGAGAGTAGGCAGAGTCAAAGAGATGCCATGTAGCTGCTAAAGGAGAAAGATACCAGTCAGAACCTTACCCAGTAAGCCACAGCCTCATGGTGATACACAGATTAATAGAAATGGGTTAATTCAAGATAAAAGAGCTATCTAGAAATATGCCTGAGTCATTGGCAAAACAGTGTTATAATTAATATAGCTTCTGTGTGATTATTCAGGTCTTATCAGCTGGGAAATGAATGAGCAGTCTCTGCCTGCAATTCCCAGGTTTGGAGTGTTAGGTATAGACATCATTGGAGGTTATTAATCTGTCTACTATAAAGTACTACAAAGCTCAGGGTATAAAATTGAGAGGGACTCTGCAGATTAGAATCCTTGCTGAGGACCTGGGTTTGATCCCTCAAATCCATATTGTATGACTCACAGTTCCCTGCAATGCCAGTTCCAGAGGACCTGATGCACATACACAGACATAAACTCTGGCCCACACTAAATATAAACGTTAAAAAAAAAACAACAAACATTCACAGAGGCATTTGTGATTCTCAAGATCTGTCTCCAGTCAATGTGCTTGCATGGCAAGTGCTTTACCTGCTGACCATTGCCCCAGCCCTGAGACGGCCTTTCGCAACTTTCCATCTCTATGCCGTCTCTTATAGTACTCTGTCTGGGAGTACACCGCCATGCCTTCACTGCCAGCAACAGGATTCCTCCTGCCTTCAACCTCTGTCGCATCTCCCTGACCCCTATCGTTCCAGCCCCACAGGTTTTAGTGAGTGTGTACCCTAAGTGTGACTCCTGCCTCAGGAGCTGCTGTTCTCAGCTCAGAAGTTCTCCCAGGTAACAGCACCACCCCCCCTGCAGCCCCTGCTGTCACTCTGCTGAGATAGCGCTATGCTCCTTCCTGCTGAAGTTTGCCCCACATCACTTAGTTCTACAGGCGATGCTGTGTATTTTATCTGGATATTTTTCTGTACTTGATTCTGTCACCATGTATGAGCCCCAAGAAAGTAGGTTTCCCAACTGTTTGGCCACTCTGTTGTGCCCCAGAACCTGAACAGCATCTGCCATATTGTATGAACTCAGTAAATACTTGCTGAATAAGCCGAATATATTAGAAACACAAACCCCCAGAACATTTTATTTAAATTGTAACTGGATACAGAACAATAAAATGCAAGGGGTCTGAATTGTCTCATTTGTATGTATATAGGTGATGTGGAGGCTCCATAGGGTCACCACACTCACAGGCATGTCTCCCTAGAAAGAGGAACCTAGGCTTGAACTGTCCTTGGCTTATGGTCACCCTCATCTTCATAACGGCATCTCTCACACAAACAATGGGGCTAGGCCCACTTCCTGAGTCCAACCCATGAAATACACGCCACCCGTCAGGAAATTGGGGACACTTCCTGATTCTTTCTGTTTTGAGCTGAATTTACCTGAACCATTTCCATTTGCTGTTGAGCATGTCTGCTGTTAAATTTGTGCCAGTATTACTTATTTACCTTTTGTTAAAAAACAAGATTTCATTCTGTGGCCCAGACTGTCCTAGACCTCACTCTGGCCTGGGTTGGCCTCAAATTCTTGGCAATACTTTGGCTTCTGCCTCTTGAGTGCTAGGATTACAGGCATGAACCACTGTGCCTCATTCTCATGTTTGATGATTGCCTCTTTAATGTTTTTGCCTAATGCTTTCAATGTTTTTACCTGCTGATGTCAGCTGCATGGCATTGAAAAGGCCTTGCTCTGAATAAGCATAAGTGGATGACCAGATAGCATAAAATACAGTCTTCCTAAGGAGCTGGTTTTGTTGTTTATACTGACACTAAATGCCAGTGATAAAGGACCCCAAAAGTTGAGCTAATGTCATTCTGATATTTATTCTAATCAGCACCAGGCAGACCAGAAGTTGCCCAGTGCTTTGAGGTCTTGCAGAGTGGAGTTCATGTCAGTAAGAGATTGTACTGAGCAGAAACACAGAGCACTCTGTATCTATTTCAAACCTCTACAACAGCAATGGAGGGAACGAATATCCTAGAACCTCATACTTACACTCAATGATTTGGAAACAATTCTGCCTTTTAATATGTATTTATTGAACAAAGGTGTAACTGGCACTGCAGGTGGTAACAAAATGCCATGGGCAACTCCTGAGGCTTAGACACAGCACTTCCGCATCAGGCCATAGTGGGCGCCTACTCCTGAGTGCTTCCTTCTGTCATGTGATAGTTTTTTCTGAGTCATTGTAAAGGGTGCCTCATTTTCCTGAATCATGTGACATTGGGAACCTTCAGTTTTCTTTGTGTTTTTGTGGGTATCTACTAATTAGTTTTATGTAAAATGTATTTGAAAACAGGATTCTAGGGTGGTGGTTGAAAGGTTTGACACTTTCGCAGTTCTTTATGTGAATGCAAGGTAGATGCCTATGGTTTTCTTCTGAGTGGTATTATAGTAAGCACCTATTGTTTTCTTCTTACGTGTTACGGGGGATTCCCAATGCTTTCTACTGCATCGTATTATAGTCGGTGACTACTATAGTCTGTAGATGTCTACTTCTGAATATGATGCTTGGGCACTTACTGTTCTCTTGTCTGAACTAGGAAGGCTCTGCTTCACCTTCTTGTGGTTATGATCCTGCTCTCAGTTGTGTGAGCCCATTTCCAGTATCAGGGTTGTATAGCACAGGCTGATCATTTCAGGTATATTGTCAGTCAAGATATAGAAACTGTAACCAGGGAGACATGACATCCAAACAAGCCACTATGTCTCAGATATTACAAGATTGATGCATATGCCCAAAGAGAAGCCAATGGATCACCTATTCACACTCCATCATCAAAGGAAGTCAGGGCAGGAACTCAAGCAGCAGCCTGGAGTTAGGGATTCATTTTGAGGCCACAGAGAAAAGCTGATTACTTACTGGCTTGATCCTCATGGCTTATTTAGCCTGCTTTCTTATACCACCCAGGAGCACCATCCCAGGGGTGATACCACCTACAGTAAGCTGGGCCCTCCCACACAAACCATCAATACAGAAAATGTCCCTCAAGCATACCCACAGGCTAATCCAATAGAGGCAATTCCTCAGTCAAGGAACTTTCCAGGTGACTCTAGTTTGACAAGTTGACAGAAGCTGCAATCACTATTCAAACCTATAATGGTAGCATCGTATCTACTTGAATGACTGTCATAAAAAGATGCAGAATTGCAAATGTTGGTGAAAATGTGGAAAACTGGAGCTCTTTTGCAGTATTAGTGGAATGTAAGTTAGTATAGACATTACAGATAAAAGAATGGATTTCCTCAGAAAGTTAAAAGCAGAATATCCATGTGATCCTGCAATCCCATTACAGGGTCGGTATCCTTGGGAACTGAGATCTGTTTGTTGAGGTGACTCCAGCATCCCATGTCTACTGGGTGTTAGTCACAAAGACCAAAGTACAGAATCAACAGAAGGGATGCAGCTTCTGATGAGTGGACAGAGGACATGCAGTGTGTGTAAACACCGTGGAATGTTCTTCAGCCATAAAAATGACAAAACCCTGTTGCTTGTGACAACACAGATGATATGGGGCATGGCAAGGTTAAGTGAGATAAGCCAGGCACAGAAGGCCAAGTGCCACTGTGTAGCATATAAAGACTTGGTATGGTGGTGGACCCTTTAATCCCAGCACTCAAAAGGCAGAGGCAGGTGGATCTCTGTATGTTTGAGGCCAGCCTGGTCTACATAGTTCCAGAACATCCAGAGCTGTATAGTAGGACCCTGTCTCAAAAAGAAGATATTTCATAGAAGTTGAGAGTGGAATATTGGTTACCAGAGGGTGGGAAAGTCGAGGTATGGAGGGATGGAGAAAGAGGTTGATCCACAAGTTCTTGGTTATAGCTAGGAGAAATAACATCTTGTGATTGTTATTTTTAACCACAGTAGGTTAAAAATAATCTTCATTGTCAACTTGACTGGATTTGGAATCACCTAGGAGATACACCTTTGGGTGAGGGTGTTCTAGAGAAGTTTAGCTGAGAGAATTCCACTCTGAATGTAGGTGGTAGCATCCCATGAACTTCTATCTTGGACTGAATTGAGGAAGGATGACCAACTAAACACCAGTATTCATCTCTGTGTTCTCTAAATCCTGACTGCAAATATGGTGGTTGACCAGTTGTCTCTGTTCCTGCTGCCATGTCTTCTCCACAATGATGGACTATTCTGCTTTAAACTGTGAACTGAAATAAACCCTTCTTTCCCTGAGTTGCCTCTGGTCTGATATTTTGTCAGAGCAATAAGCCAATTTTAACTGTAGTTTTGAAAGTGCGTCATATGTTTGAAAATAACCAGAAGCTAGGATCTGGAGTGTTATCACCACAAAGAAGCAATGCATATTTAAGATAGTAGATATTGCCTTGATTTCATGTATAGACATATTAAAATATTACACCCTACCCTGTAACTATTTTACAATGTGTTAATCAAAAGAAAAGACTTTCTAATGCCAATTTACTAAAGTTATTATATAAGAGATTTTACTTATTAATATTCTTTCTACATTACAGTAAAATATTTTAAATAGTGGTTACATAAAAATGATTTTTGCTATCAATTCCTCCTAATATATACTTAATAAATAGTGTTTTTAAGTTTTTTTCTTTTTTTTAATCTACGCTGCATGCACACCAGTCACCCTAAAGTCTAGTTGACTTAGATGTTTTGAGGGAGATTGAGAGAGTCTGGAATGCTTTCTGAAGCCACCAATTACTGCCTTGTGCTTGCATAGCTTGGGTTCTAGAACCCTGACTCGGGCAATAAGAGGATGAAGAAAGGATGGTCACGTGGACACAGAAAAGCTGGTATTGGTTTGGGCTCTCTGATGGAGAAGCTGCACACTCCAGAAGCTCAGTGTGTTTATGATATGCAGTTGGACAGAGGTGGGGTTATTGCATGCAGCTGGACAGTGAGGCAGGGCAGGGTTATTACACACAGATAAACAAGGAGCTGTTATACACAGTGAAAATGGAGTCCCTGAGTAGGGACAGCCAAGGGCAGGCAGAGAAAGCTATGGTGAACATTTTCTTCACACAGTATCAATACCCACACAGAGACCACTGGGGCAAAGCTTTGCCATTCATCTGAGCCTTGCCCAGAAAGGCCTTGCCATTTACTGTGAATCTAAGGCATTAGGGCCCTTGATATGGCTGGGCCTTATCAAACAATACATAGTCACTCAGGGCTTTACTTACTCCTAACAAAATATAAAAGACTCCTATATGATCTTCTCCAGAAAATTCTCTACATGACAACATGACAAAATTAGAAGGCCTCTGAGGGGGAAGAAATGACAAGGTGTGACAATGGTTTTACAGCTGTCATAAGGCCATAGAGCTGAAGGTAAGGCAGTTTCATTGGCTTCATTTTTGCCAAATAGTCTGTTTCCTTGACAGCCAGAAATACAGTTTTCTTTTTCTCTAATCTTAATTACTTACAATAAATCTCAAGCCATATCTAATGCATCACACAGTAAACACACACACACACACACACACACACACACACACACACTACAGATTGGCTACAAAGTGTTTAAAAGGCCACTGCAGAGTTTAAGGATCTCCCAAAAGGACTGGGAGGCAGCACCGGAGCTGATAAGGTGGGGAAGAAGCTCCTCAGTGGTCAGGTGACCAGCTCCTCTGCTGGAGATGCTGAGGCAACTGATAGAATTGAACCCAGACCCAAGACCTGAACTTTAGGGCTTTGTGGTAGAGCCAGAGAAGGATCGAGCTACACAGATACTGACTGGGAGAAGAGGGGAAGGTAGAAAGAAAGAAGGCATGACCTGAAGGAATGGGGAAGAGGCAGACTTAGCCTCAGGGTTCTGTCCTTTTTCTCTAGGAAGCCACAGTAAGGTTGGGTATGGCTGGCAACTATCAAGAGAACTTGGTTTGCCAGAGTGAAGGGAGGGGCTGAAACAGACCACCTAGATAGAACACAGCAGTGAAAGGAGCTGATGCTGCTGTAGTTTGCAATCAGATTTAGTTTTCTTATTGCATTTAATAACAGTTTGGCTTAATGACGGGAAGTCCAGGTGTCTCCCTATATCTATCTATCTATCTATCTATCTATCTATCTATCTATCTATCTATCTATCATCTATTTATCTATCTCTCTATCATCTATCTATCATCTATCTCTCTATCATCTATCTCTCTATCATCTATCTCTCTATCATCTATCTCTCTATCATCTATCTATCTAACATCTATCTATCAATTATCTATCTATCTATCTATCTATCTATCTATCTATCTATCTATCTATCTATCTATCTTCATCATCATCATCATCTACCTGGTTGTGAACCCAGGACTTCACATGTTAGGAAAGCTCTGTACACAGAACTGTATCTCAAGCCCCAGGAAATATATTTTTAATAGGACAAGATGGAAGGATGTTATTTTCAGTATTTAACTACCATCTTTGTCAAGGTCACTTGGGAACTTGGACGTGACAATCTTCGGAATCACAGACCTGGCCAGTCTGAGATATTGTTGTCCCTTTGGCTTTGAAAGAAAATTTCAACCCATTCTAGAACCCACAAAATTAACTCCTCTTGAATCACTTGTTTTGAGAATCCCAAAGTGGATCTCCTTGTATCTAGATATTTCCAAGAAAAGAGCAAAAAACAAACAGGCCAGCCCCTTGTAGTTCCTGTGAACTGAGATTCACCCCATCCTGGGGCTAATCTCTCTCCCAGTCCTGTTGTTCTTTCCCTGACCTTCTTCAGTTCCTTTAAAAGTAACTCATGGTTTCCAACCTCCACATAGTAACATAGTAACAAAGAAACAACCCTAATCTGAGCAGTCCAGAGCACTGTTCCTCTTTAGAGTTACCCCACAGAATGGCTTTTGTCTGTCCATATCACTTTCTTTTTTACCGATTCTTGTGAGGGAAACAGTCCAAGAACAGTTCTGGAAGTGGCTTGACAGTTTGCTTTTGTGCTGTTGATTCTCAGTTTATAAAACACCTTGACTTTTGTTCCCATTTTCACCTATTAGTGTCTCTAAGAAAAGCACCCAGAAAGTCTGAAACGTCAGACTCAGTTTACCAGAAAGGCTTGGGTGGGGTTAAAGGTAACTTTAAAGGGCATACTTCTCTGTTTAACTGTCACATCCCATGCTACAGTCATATTGCTATGATAAGTCTGCAAATGTCAGCAACACGGCCACACTAAGGGCATAGCACAGGTTTTCCCTGAAGTTGCTGGGACTAACACTGATGAAATGCGACAGAAACTGGGTTTTGTTAATAATGAAAATATAACTGAGAGAATTTATTCAGCTTTATTTTAGATTATTAACCATTATGCCACTGGAGAAAAAAAAAGTTAGAAACCTTGTACCTATTTGCTTTATAAGTTACACATTAATCTTATAAAATCCAAGTGGAAACTGACTACTTACCTTAGCGACACAGAAACCACACTGATGAACGGGTTCCAGATGAGGGCCGAGCTCTGCGGGATGGAAAGAATTAAACTCCCGTTTGTGTAGGGTGAGGGGACACTGACTTCTGGCTCTGCCCTGAGAAAGGACTCTCTTGGCTCAGGTTTCTGCCCCTCCTGTAGCAACAGGCGAATCTAATTTTACCCGGTGACCTCAATCGCTCGGACTCTCTTAAAACTGGGAACCAATTCTAGCCTGCACCCTCGGGTGTGCCAAACCCAAGCCAGAGCCACACAGAATTCCAACCATTCCTGCAAAGCCAGCATCCCGACAGGTAAAGCCTGCCCCACTTTCTGAAAAGAATCTTTGTCTTGAGGAAGAAGAGTAAGTGGGCTTCTTTGCTGAGCTCTAATGCCTACTCTCACCTCAGCCACTGCGCAGGAGCTCACAGCGCTCAGAACTTGGGCTTCCCTGCTTTATGGGTTCCCTTTTCTTACCCAGAGATGGGTAACTATCCAGTAACAAACAGTTTGTCTTTGAAAAACACTTTCCTTATTTCCCATTGCAAGTAAAAACCAAAAACTTTATTATTTGAGAAGAAATTCATATCATGTTTACCATAAGAAACAGAATGTAAATAAACTTCACATATTAAAATGATGATAATGCTTTTCAAGGAAGATAATACACCCGTTTAACAAATTATGTGGATTGTCTTCATTTAAAAAATAATTAGTTCGTTTAATTTTTATCAGGTACACATATATCAACTTTTGAATCATCCTAATCTTTTATTTTGAGTTATAGGTATGCTGCCGAGCAGCATGAATTAAGGCGGACTAAATTACATGCTTTGAGATCTGTGTCTTAGCAGCAAACGTAGCATAGACTTCCATAAAAGTGTCACACAGACAGGTGTTTAATTTCTACTTTGTCCTGGGGAGACTCCCTTTCTATTTATTTCCATTGTGTCTTCATAACTGTTTGAAACTCGATTCTTCCCTACAGGAACAGCTGCAGGCCTTAGATTAAACCAGGATAGTATCAACTAATCTTGTATTTCTAGGGCACTTAGAGCTCTCTCATGGGTCCTCCACACACAATTGTCTGCTATGACAATTCAGACTGAAAACCAGAGCACAGCAATCAATTCCGTATCAAAATATTTAACCTATGTGCCAAGGATGCCACCTTCACCTTTCAGACAGACACGGATGGGGAAACACAGGTCTGAAAGTCCTAACTCTGTATTCTGACTGAACGTGACAGTTGAAGGGCAACATGGTCCTTTTCATCAGTCTGTAAGCTGCGTTTGTAATCATACCCTTGTCATTAGGAATGATTTTTATGTCCAGTATCTTGTGTGTTTTCCACTCACACTTTACATAATTTCATGTTATCAATGTCTACATCCAGTACTCCAGGTGAGAATGACTCAGAGGTGGGTCTGATTTTATAGAGCAATTGAAATTATTGTAACATGATTTTTATATTTCTAATGTTGGTCTACCTTAAGTCTGAAACTCACGTGTGATATGTTTTCAATGGAATTATATTTAAAATATAACATTTTAAATTTAGAAGAGACCTTAAAGTAACTCTATTCTAACACTCTATTAATGTGTTCAAAGTTCCATGGCTAATGAGACATGAGTAGAAAGGACTAGAAAGCCTGCTGGGCTTCCACGCCTACACAGTACACCATGTCTTCCATGCGTAGTCATCACACTTCTGGGATCCAGCCTGGTGTCATCTCATTTTCCCCATTCTTGCCCTGCACTGCGGTGCTCAGAGGACTACAGCCTCCGTCCTGGTACCTCTCTTTCTAGTTTTCTCAATGTGGACAACCCTAGTGTGAAATCAGAAGTTTTAGTAGTGATGTCACAGGGAGGAGTTTGATCCAAACACTCACCACATCCTAAAAGAAATCAAGGCACAAATTGACCCATGAAAATGGACGTATGTCATGACACGTCTGTGTCCTTTCACAATATCAGAATTTATTGACTAGCAATAAATTAGATAAGGCCATTTCATTGGCATCAATTTGCCACATAATCTCAATTTCCTGACACCCAGCTGAGACAAAAACAGTTTCTTTTTTCTTGTCTTAACTAGTAATGTTATGTTAATTCTCAAACCACACCACACCTTATGTACCACACAGTAAAAACACCCCCACTCAAAACACATACACACACACACACACACACACACACACACACACACACTATAGAACAGCTACAAATTGTTTAAAAGGCCACTGCAGAGTTCAAGGATCTTCCAAAAGGACTGGGAGGCAGCAGGGGAGCCAATAGAGGTGGGGAAGAAGTCACCACAGCGGTCAGGTAACTAGCTGTACCAGAGGTCTGCTAGAGACACTGAGGCAACTGGTGAGAGTTGAACCTAGACTCAAGAGTTGTTCACAGCAAGCAGAAGTAAGGTGAGTGTGTGCGCGTACGTGTGTGTGTGTGTGTATGTGTTTGTGTGTGTGCCGAAGAGGCAGTGGACAGGTCTAGATCCAGATGAACAGATGGAGTGACAGACAAATGACCATTCAAGTAGGCTGTGTCAACAGCTCAACAGCAGGCATTTGGCTGAGCTGAAGTCCCTGGGACAGTGAGAAGTTCTCTGCCTGTTGGTCTCTTGATGCACACACTATGCTGTCAGGTGACAGGTCACTGGGGCCATCACCATCACAGCGTTAGGGATCCTCCTCTTGTGGAGCCCAGGGAAAGGTGTTGTAATCTTTCCTTAGTCTGCTGTGTTCAACAGGTTCTTGGGCCTGGTTTCCTGACATGATTTTGCTATGTCTAAGTACACACTCAGCCCCAATTTGTCTTGCTAAGTGCACAGGGCGTGACATACACAGCCCCAATTTGCATTGCTAAACAAATAAGGTACTCTTTTGACTTTTAGGAAAGTGACATCTGTCTTTCTATCTGTCTGCTGTCTGTCCATCTGTCTGTCTTATAATTTGGACAAATGGAGTTGGAGGTGGTATTGGGAGCAGGCTGTGCCCTGCCCTAAGTTATTCCATGTTGTTGATTTTAGACTGTGACTTATCCTGCAAGGTTCATGCCTCATGAGAAGCTTTGGGTCTGTTTTGAGGATAGAGGATGGTGCCCAGCTGGATGGACACTTGAACAACACCATCCTTCTGGCACACCCTTAAAGCACAGACTGATGAATGACTCATTTCTGGAAGTAGAGAGGGTGCCACCCATTGATTTACCAGGGAGAATTGAGACTATATACACACATGGCATATTAAAATCATATCAGAAAAAGCAGATCTGAGGACTTGTTAGACACATCAGGATGAGGAAAGGGTCCAACATTTTCATCTGGCTCCATGAAGAAGACGATATCTGGCATCACCTTTGTGACAGCACCACTGACCTGTCATTGCACACTAAGTGTGTACACCAATGACCAACACACAGAGAACCCCCAAGTGTTCTGGGCCATCTGAGTTTTGTTCCCATGAATGATGTTGGACTACTTAAATTGTCCTTCTGTCTACCTGTTTGCCTGTCTAACCTGTTGTTCACCCACCCACCCATTCATTAGTTCACCTGGGTCCAGTCCTGCCCATTCTCCTAAATAGTTCAACACAAGTCTACAGCTCAACTCTGGCCCTGCAACCTAATTTTGCAGACTGAAGTGGAGATGCGATGCTACCATTGTGGATGGGCCACCTGTCATATTCTGAAAATATCACACCCTGCAGTGTATTTTTGTGTGTTGTGTTTATACAGTAAGTATATCCTGTGTGTATACATGTATGCAAATGGATGTATATGCACATATTGCACATATATCCACATGCATGTGGAAGCCAGAGGTTGATCTTAGAGGTCTTTCTAAGTTGTTCTCTCTCTCTCTCTCTCTCTCTCTCTCTCTCTCTCTCTCTCTCATGTGTGTGTTTGTGTGTCTTTGTCTCTCTCTCTGTCTGTCTCTCTATCTCTCAGATAGGGAATTGTCAGAAATCATCCAGGAACGGAACCATGTGAGAATAATTCTGAGTGCTTGTGAGAAAACCCTAAGAGTCTTGTGGCTTCAGTTTCTCCAAAACACAGAATTTTTCTTGGAATGTGTTTTTGTGTTCCTCCTAGATGTATTGGATAGGAGTGAGTTTACTTCAGATTATTAATTATTGCTTGCTGGCATAACTCAATTAAATGTCTATGCCTCTATGGAAAAGCCTGTTTTTGCTACATGTGGCTTGTTCTTATGATTGTGCCTTTTACTCATGTGATTCTTCTTCAGCCTCAGAATATAAATTGATGCTCTGACTAAAGTTGACTATTGCATGAGACTTCAGTCTGCTTCATTTATCAGCTCCAGTCTCCCAGATCCCACCGCCACTGGAGCAGTGACAGGGTTTCTCACGGAACCAGCAAGTCATCCCACATCACTTACTTACTTAAAGCTCTCAGAGAGTCTTTAAGATATGGGACCAGCTTTCTGAGACACACGCATTCCCTGATGTTACCTGGATCTCATGCTGACATGTCTTCAGTTCACTAGACTGTGTGATCTCTGTTAAATGAAATTATATGAATCTTAGAGCACAGTGTGGAAGACAAGTGGAGCCATGACCTGGGGCAGTCTACAGGGTGAGAATGGACAATGACCCAAGGGAGTGTTCCTGTTTCATTTCTATTGCTCTGATAAGATGTCCTGACAAAAAGCAATTTAAGTGAAAAAGGGTTTATTTTAGCTCACAATTTCTGTTTACTGTCCACTATTGTGGAGCAGTTAAAGCAACGGGGACCTGAAGCAGTCAGTCACACCATAGCTACAGTCAAGAGCAAAGAGAAATAAATACATACTCACTTTCTTGGGCTCAGCTAAATTTCTCTACTCCAATATGGTTTAGGACTCCCTGCCTAGGGAATAGCCCCACCACAGTGAGATGGGTCTTCACACATCAATTAAGACAATCTCCCAGAAAAATGTTCACAGGTCAACACACCATGGACATTGAGACTCCTCATTGAGACTCTCTTCCCAAGCCATTCTTGGTTGAGACAAACAGACAACTGAAGCCAACCATCACAGAGACCATTGTGGAAGAAAACATTTTCAAGAGGTTAGAGTAGAAAATGGCCAGAGATCATTGTGTCAAGATTGCTACAAGTTTGAAGGTGACCTAGGCTACACAACAAGATCCTGGCTGATTCTTTTCCAGTCTTTCTAACTTGTTTCTTTTTTGAGACAGAATCTCATGGTCCCCAGGATGACTTTGAGCTTCTGAGCCTCTTCCTCCGCTTTCAGTGCTGGAATCACTATTCTAAGCAACCATGGCTAGCTTAAGGGGGGGGGTTAAAGATTGAACCCAGGGATTTCTGCCCATGCTAAGCAAAATCTCTACCATGTGAGCTACTTCCCCAGCTCAGAATTCAAATTCCATCGAGTATTGACATACAAATAAAAATTAGACCGATTATTAGATTACTAAATGTATATATTTTATATTTATCATGCTATGCTAGAGGAAGTTGGGGAATAAGGTTTAGGGCAAAAGCCTAATTCAGTACTGTCAGGGAAGACAGAGTACAAATACACCTGTACTAAATGGGGAATCTTTAGGATGCTGGTGACATAAGAGGTATAAGAAAGACTAGAAGAAAAAGAAGACTTCAATTTCAGAAGAGAAAATAAGATGCTTCTGAAATGTCAAAGCTTCCTCACTGACCTTGAAGGAGTTGTGATATTCTGACTTGGGCTGTGAGCACATGACTTGGCATCATTTGTAGGGAACAGATGTTAGCACTCTATTAAGTGAGTTGGTGGGCAGCAACTTATGTCTTATGTCTGGACGACAGTGAGAATCGCAGGGACAGCATGGAGCATAACCATCGAGACAAATGCACATAGCAGGTTAAGGAAGAAATTGATCATAATGGTTCCTGAAAAAACAAGCATCTAAAATGTTTGGTGCCTCCTCCTCTGCCCACCCACTTCCTCTTCCTCCTCTGCCTTCCCACTGCCTCTCCCCTCTCTGAGCTGACTTAGCTCTCCCTTTACTGCTTAACTCTAACCTTTAGAAGACCCTTAAAGAAAAATTTATTTTTTTATGCACATGAGTATTTTGTCTGTGTGAATATGTGTGTACCACATGCACACAGTGCCCGTGGAGGCCAGAAGAGGGTGTCAGATCCCCTGGAATTGAAGTCACAGAGGGTGAGCCACCATTTGGATATATGGAACATGGGTCCTCTGCAAGAGTGGTCAGTGCTCTTAACCCTTAGCTGTCTTCTCTCCAGCCCCCACCTTTAAAAGACCATTTGTTGCTGTGCGTCGGTCCTAACTATAGACATGATCTGTCCATTAGTTCACGGTCGTTTCCACCCAGCAGCCATTGTCTCCTTATAAGAGGTGCTAGGATTCCCAGGCAGCCCAATGTGACTAATAGTGTCCCACTTACGTCACCTCCTGAGTGCCCCTCATGCCATCCCCTTAACAGTCTTCAGATTTTTTTTTCTCGAAAGATCTTTCACTACTGAACTTGGATACTAGAGGTATTGTGGCCATAGAAGTGTGGTGCCTCAAAGATAATGGCCATGTAAGGATGCTCTGACACGGGGCAAGGAGAGCAGCGGTGGATGGCAATGGGGAGCTGAGCGGAAGAAGCAGAATGGCCTGTATTTACACCAGACAGTCTGCTGTGTCCTATCGATGCAGCCCTTGTTCTTTAAAGTCTTCTATTTGTTCTAAGGGTCAGCCAGGGTCATCAGCCACCTCTGTGAGACATTGCTGTCCTCATGAAAGAGTAGGCTTTGTCCCAGAGACTGCCTGAGGTAACAAAGCAAAGGGACTACCTCTGTCAGGGAAAACTGTTCGTCTCTCCTTGGACTCCCTTTCCTCAACAGTGGCTCCCTTCCATCAACTAGTTTTCATTTTATGCCAGGGAAGAATATGCTATGATTCGACCGACATTTTCTTCATGACCTGACTTTTTGCATTTGCCAACTTTCACTTCCCTGTTGGCTGTTTCCCCTCTTCTTTGACAGGTGTTTACCTGCTGCAGTCAGAGTGCCCTTCGGACAGATGGATTCTCAGTGTGGCTCCTCATTTGCCACCTCCTTGGCCTGTGGCTGTCAGCGCTTAAATCAGTTCTGTGTCACAAAAAGCTACTCAGACTCCACACTGGGCAGGACGTGCCCTTTCCCTGTGAAGGTTGTCAGTTGCCATCTTTGCAGCCTGCAGCAGGACCTTCAACTCTCCTTGAACACAGAGTGTGTCCTTGGACAGTATGTGTCCATTTTACATTTGTTTTTCCTATTGATTTGAATTGGAAGTCAGTGTGTAAATAATTTCACATCATGGGTCCTTGCTTGAAGTCTGCCCTCCCGTGTTTCACCACAGGGATATTCGGGGTCACTGGGTGTTTGTCTAAGCTATTTACAGTCATCTTTTGTGCTCTTTTCTGGATCCTTCCTTCTGGAGGGATTCTGTTTGTTTTTGTTTTTTTTTTTTCACATAGTTAAAAGCCTGAGGCTGGGTAATCTGTCAACAACCAAAATTTCTTTCTTGTGGTCCTGGTAACTGAGAAAAACATGTCGACATGGACGGGTCTGGGTTAGAAAAGTGACTTCTCATTGCTTCTTGAGACAGAGCAAAAGGCCAAAGGGGCTTCATCTGGTCCCTGTAATTCGGGGCACCCTTATTGGAGAGGGGTCTGTCCTTATGACCTAAGTACCAGCTAAAGGTCCAGCCACCCAACTGTACTACTACATGATGGAAGGAATAGGGTTTCAAGACATGCATTTGGGGAACACACGCCTCGGCTTCAACATACAGAAACAATGAATTCACCTCAGGGACAGTTCAAGTACAGCATGGAATTGAGAGCAAAAATAAAGATGACCATTATAACCCCATACATCAGTGGTGTGGGACAATGCTCTGTATTCTGTCAATTATATTTTTTAAAAAAAGGTTGATTGGCCAGTAGCCAGGCAGGAAGTATAGGCAGGACAACCAGACAGGAAGTAGAGGTGGGTCAATGAGAACAGGAGAATTCTGGGAAGCAGGAAGCCCATTCCTCTACAGTCCTGGCCCAGCCATAGAAGAAAAACGATGTGACTGCCTCCCTGAAAAATGTACCAAGCCACGTGGCTAACAGAGACAAGAATAATGGGCTAATATAAGTTATAAGAGTTAATAAGAAGCCTGAGCTAATGGGCCAATCAGTTTATAACTAATGTAGACCTCTGTGTTATTTTTTTTGGGGGGGACTTAACAATTGCAGGGAACTGGGCAGGACAGAAACCACAGACAATGCACCAGACCTTCAGGACATCAGTTCCTCTGTCTTCAATGATGAACAACAGGTTGCTCTCTTGGGATGATGCCAGTATCTTCCATTCATTTTTATGCCTAAGAGTGTGGCTGAAGGCTTTGTCAATTTTGACTTTGGTTTGAACCAGCAGAATGTAGTATTGCTTCTGAGTTCCCAAGCCGATACCTTTGGGGCATATTTCAAAGGAATGATTTTTAAAAAAAAGTACATCTAAGCTGTACTGTGCAAGCACACTGCAACTGGAGGTTTCAAATAATCAGGTAAAATTTCTCTTTTTTGGCGGGGGGGGGGGTAGCAAGTCATAGGTGACTATGCCCTAGACCAATGTGGCTGTCTCCTCTCCCCAAGAATATACCAGTTTTCTTTCTTTGACCTTATCGCAGTTGGGTTTCTCAAGAAAGAGTCCTTATTCTCTGGGCCAACATGAGCATGACATGTTTTACATATTCTTGCCATTAAGGAAAGGAATGATACTGTGGACAATGTGTGTGTTCTTTGAAACACCAGAGCATAAGTGTGGTTACTCAGCTACATTATGGTTAAACTGTTTCAAAACATCCTTAGAACATAACAAATTTTGGCTGGTTTCTGAGGAAATGTTTTCAGACTCCCCAACAAACTTTTAGAACACAGTCAGTTATTCGGATTCAAACTATACACTAGGAGGAATATAATTCCAAGTATTTTTCTGTTTATACCATTAAATTCTACCTGGTTTTGAAAGGTATGCTTTAGAAAAGAAAAGTCTTTTTTGCTTTAAAAACTCAACATTTGTAAACAATCCCAGTTTGATTCTGTTCTTCATCTTGATATTTTTTCAGAAGATATAGGCACTTGCTATTTGCTCAATAACTGGTTGTGGACAATGGCATGATATCCCCTTGTTTATGCCCTTTCATTTTCAAAACTTGGCTTAAAGTGTTCTTGCAGAAATGTTTCAATATTATCTGAAAATATGTTGACTATTATTTTAAAATACATATACATTAAAATGGTCCCAAACAAACTAACGTAAGCTGTCTTTTGTTGGGTTGGTGCAGGTTGAACATCCATAACTCAACCATATGAAATCTGTAATGCTCCAAAATCCAAAACATTTTAGAGTCAATATAATGCCACAAGTCTGGTGCTTCCTGGATCTCATGCATGCTATAGTTTACATCCTGACTGTCCTCTGGGACTCACAAGTTACAAGCTTGGTTCTTAGCTTGATACTGTGTGGAGATGGCAGAACTTCTAGGGGACAGAGCCTGTATGGGGGTGGTTAGGTCATTCTTAACATACCCGTGATAGAAATATTGGAACACCAACCACTTCCTCCCCTTTTGCCTCCGAGCCACCATATACTGAGCAGCTTCCTGTCACATACTCCTTGCCAGAACATGGTCTGAAATTCTGAGCCAAACAAACCTTTCTTTATTGTTATGGAATAGAGTATTTGTTTAACTGTGTAAAGATGTGTTGCTGTTTTTACCTTGCCTGTCTGAGGCACTTGATTGGTCTAATAAAAAGTTGACTGGGGCTGGAGAGATGGTTCAGTGGTTAAGAGCACTGGCTGCTCGTTCTGAGTTCGATTCCCAGCAACCACATGGTGGCTCACAACCATCTGTAATGAGGTCTTGTGCCCTCTTCTGGCCTGCAGCATACATGGAGGCAGAATGTTGTATACATAATAAATAAATAAATCTTTTTTTAAAAAAAAAGTTGACTGGCCAATAGCTAGGCAGAGGAAGAATAGGCAGAGAGAAAAAGAGAGCCAGCTAGCCTTTGGGAGGCAGCCAGTCAGGTGGGGAGGAAGCAGGAAAGCAGGTGGACAATACACAGAGGAGGTAAATAAGCCTCGGGGCAGCACATAGATTAATAGAAATGGGTTAATTTAAATTAAAGGGAGAAAAAGCTAACTAGAAACAAGCTAACCAAGCATCCATAATTAATAAGTCTCCGTGTCATGATTTGGGGGCTGGCAGCCCAAGAAAGCCTGCTGCACCTTACTGTAAGGTATCTCAAGTATTTTGTTACAGTAGTGATGCACAGCTGAGTAACAGCACACACACACACGTGGTTTCATGCCCAAAGTAATTTAAAGTATTTTATGAAGTTACCTGTAGGCTGTGGTTATGAGAATGAAATGGAAATGATTCTCACATCTAGGCTTGGGTCTCATCTTCAAGACATCTCTGTGTGTACACAATATTCTAATTGTGCCTCCTAAGAAGAACCTGAAGCAATCCTGGTCCCAATCCCTGCAGACAAGGGATATTCAATCTTCCTATTTTACATCTTCAATAAACTACTCACTTGTCTAGAGACCATTGCTCCCAATAAGTCTTTCTTTTATGAGGTTCTCATCTATACACCTAACCCTGAACTAATTCATGCATATAATGAGCTCTGGGGTCTCACTATCCCCTCAAGGGTGTGTCCTCAACAGCCTAACTTCCTCCCACTAGAACCACCTCCTAACAGTTCCCACTTCCCGATGCCTCTGTGATTAAACCCTGAATACTCAGGTCTTCGAGGAACATTCAAGGTCCAAACTGTAGCACAGGGTTGATGTTTATAGATATTATCCCTGTGTCTGAGTGAACAACAATGGAAGGAACCGCATCATTTTTTACCCAGAGCAGAGGAGATGTGGAATAAATGATGGCACTGTACATTGTGGATAGACAGGGTGTAGATTGGGCTGAGCTGTTGGGTGGCGATGGGAGCGGGCAGCTTGGTGTTATGGCCAGAAGTCTTAAGAACACAGATATGGGCCGGGTGGTGGTGACACACGCCTTTAATTCCAGAATCAGTAGGAGGAGGCAGGCGGATCTCTGTGAGGTCGAGACCAGCCTGGTCTACAAGAGCTAGTTCCAGACTGGCTCCAAAGCTGCAGAGAAATCCTGTCTCGAAAAACAAAACAAAACAAAACAAAACACAACAAAAGAACACGGATATGCAATTCATATAATGATAGTGAAATGGGGGGTTTCTGTTTGTTCGATAGATGCTGGGATTAGCAAATGTGAGTCGTATCTCAGAAACACAGTAGAAATTGTGTCAAATAATTATAGCAAGGAAATTTTTTTATTGTGCTAAGCCTTTACAGTTTAATGTTACTTCTTTAACTCAAGGTTGGTGAAACACCTGGTCTATCAAACTTTAGATTCTGACCAGACATTGATTCTGCTTCTTCATAATGCACACAGTAAACATTTCCTACCTCCATCCAGTAAGCAACAGGACATTACCTCCACCTCGGGCTCACTTCCTACATCTAATAAAAACATTTAGATGGTCCATACCTGTACTCGGGAGGCAGAGGCAGGAAGACTGCTATAAACTTGAGAGCCAGCCTGGACTTCATGATGAGACCCTATCTAAAATGCAAAAGCAAAGACAAAAGTAGTTAACTACTGGAAAGTATTTTTCTCCATGGAAACAGTCTTAATAATAATTGTGTGTGTAGAGGTTCTCCCTAGTCTGGGATGCTTATTCTACTTAAAGGGGGGCAGGGCTACAGATAACCAGAATCCAGAGTTTGAAAAATACAGACTATTTAATGGGTAGAAAATAAAACATTACTCCTTAAATATGCAGTTAAGAGTTTTAAATTTAGTCAGCAGAGGAAAGCGTTCAACTCATTTCAGTTTGAAACTAAGATAATTTAGTTTAAAGAAATTGAAAAATCTTTCACCAATCATGAGAAGCACAATTTACAAACTATTTTCATATTTTTCACCTTACTTCTAGCTCATGTACATACGTTCTGTTTATTCTTCTTAAGGGCCTCTTTGTCTATTTCATTTAACTAGTGAAGCAGTGATAAAATGATAAAATAATATCTGTGCAAATGACTATGGTTACTGATGGAACAATACGAATGATGCATTTGAAGTGCACAGATCACAAGGAGGAAACAGGAATGGAATGCATCATCCAGCCAGGTGTGGCGAGGGGGGAGCGAGAGGGTTGGCCTTTTGGTACCCAAAGCCACGCCCAACCTAGTCCAGCCCCTCAAAGGCCATTGGCTGAAGAAGGTTCCCCATCAGGTGCAGGCGCAGGTGGATGAAATGAACTAGCCACGTGGCTTCACGGAGAAGCTGGGGCAATGTGATCTACACAGCATCTCCTTTTAGGGAGTGTGGGGAACATGGACGGACAGGCACGAAGCTTCCCCGCACACACGTGAGAAGTCATCTGGAAACTGAATATTCACGTTGGATCATTTGAACCGAGGGTGGTTTGTAAAGAAAGAGTAGAGGGGCCCGTGGGATAGCGCTGTAGATAAGCGCGCGCTGTACAAGCCCGACTACCTGAAGTTGACCCCAAACCGGAAGCAAAGGTGAACTCGAGAACTGCCTCCTGAAAGTTGTCTCTAACTTCCACACAGGCACCTGGGCGGGCACGCTCCCCTTTGCCACGTGCGTGTCACACGTGCATCATAATAAATACTTAAAAAGAAACTGAGTCAGGAAGTCTCACAGGCACCCCAGAGGAAGGAACTAAAGTGTGCCTGCCGCTGGGCAGGAGAGTCTGGCCCAGCAGGAGGATGGGAAGCGCGCTGCGCTGCTTTCAGCCGGTTTCAATTAGGCTGATGTTTAATTTAGGTTCAGTTCCCGGCAGGGCTGTTCAGGACTGAGACACACCAATTTAAACCCCAGCCTGGGGACGGGCGTGGTTTCATATTTGCTGCTTTCTCTTTTCTCGGGACACTTGAATACTGTAAATGAATAATTAAATTAGAAAAAGGGATTAGTCAGGTGCGGTGTTTCCAAATTAAGTATTAGAGCCACGCTTTTATTTTTTTTTTAATGGGGAGGGAGATAGAAGAGCTATGAGTTCCATGGATATGAAAAGGGGACTGTAGCCTTAAGTAATGAAGAAGCATTGAGTTTATATTCTTGTTTCCCCCCCCATCTCCTACTTCACTGGGCTATTTCCCTCGTGTACAACAAAAAGACATGAAAAACCAGAAGCTGGAATGCAGTAATTTCATTTCCTAATTTAACTGTCAGGTCCAGGAAAGTAACGTTTGGGAATACATCAGACTGATCCTGGAAGAGAAATCATGCTTTGTACCACCGCCAACACACGTCTGTTGGGTTCACATCCCATCAATTCAGCTATAGGGAGATGGGCATCTGGGACACAGCTTTTGCTCCCACCTTCAGATCGCAGACTGTTGAGATCTCTGCGCCAGCATTACCATGTCTATACAGGTCACGTTCTATCAATACAATTCCAGAAAAAGCAGCAGAATTGTGTTTACCTTTTTCATTTTATTGAAACCATATCTGTTTCACTTAACTCCAGGACAGCCTGACATGGTTGATATTGAAATGGTGCTCTAGTAAATTAGAGAAATTCCCAAGGTAACAAAACGCTGCTGATTCAGATTGTGTTTGTGTGTATAGTCTGCAAACATGTGAGAACTAAGGGGTTTTAAATGTTCTTCTAACCATAATTATCTAGGTGTTTCTTTAAAAAGAATGAATTTACTACCCTCTTGCTCTCTGAGTGGTATTTTGATAGTTTCATGGAGGCAAAACTTTTGGTAAACACAAGAGTTTGCTTCTCTCTCCTAGAGTCAGCTGTGGAGTCCTGAGCCTTCGCTCAGTGCATCACCATAGCTAGCTTTTTGTTCTGAGGAGAGAGTTGATCTCATAGATGACAATGGTGAGTCAGAACCCCCTCTGCGTGTGTAAGCACGTGCCACACAGGGGTTAGAATTTGTGTGTAGCATCTGCTAACCATTGAGTCTGATGTCTTATTCTGCAGGACAGTCATTAAAAGTAACATGAATGTGGGTTCAGGGAGTTCAAAATGCCTGCAGCCAACTGTGGGATTTTCAAAGTTCACAAGTGAACTCACACCTGTGGAGGGCGTGTCTCTCAGCCAGTCACACCATTTAGAGCAGAGGTTCTCAACTTTTCTAATGATGCGACCCCTTAACACAGCTCCTCATGTTGTGGTGACCCCCAACCTAAATTATTTTCATTACTACTTCATAAGTTTAATTTTGTTACTGTTATGAATCGTAATATAAATAATCTGTGTTTTCCAATGGTCTTAGGTGACCCCTGTGAAAGGGTCATTCAACCTCCCAAAGGAATCTCAACCCACAGGTTGAGAACCACTGATTTAGAGGTACATTGTTGTAAAAAGGAAACTCCCAAGCCTGGCTGAGCATCTTGGTAAACTCTCCCATCTCACGATTTCAGCATGAGTATGCCTCTTTGGAGTAACAGTGTGCAGTATTGCTGACAGTTCATTACAGCATGGATCATCCACACAGCCTGCCAGAAACACACAGGTTTATCTCCTTTTAGAAACATCAAGACAGGACACCGAGCCTGGGTGCACAGTCCTAACTATAGAATCTACCTAGCAATATCACTTGAGGAGTGGTTGTTTCTCTGATAAACTGAGATCACACTAATGTTTGTAACCATCAGGATGTCTACTCAATAGGATTTTAAAAGCAGCATCTTCCTATTGGGACCTGCAAATTCATAAAATGACTGGGAGACGATGTTGAGCCTGGCATGACAGTGGCCACCAGTGCTCTGGGGACTTTGGTTTCTTTCCAAGACCCCAAAGCAAACCTCCTGGACCTTTGCACTTAGCACAGACTCTCTGCTTCCCCAAAGTCACCTGCTGGCTGCTGGGTAAAATCCACGCACAGAGAACAGATTCACCCTCCTTCTCTCACAGGACACAGCCCTCTCAAGGAGTTAAGTCTTGTCTCAGAGCGCGTGTCAGCCAGCAGTCTTTTAAGGCAAAGCAAGCCCAATCTAAACCTCTCTGCGGGGCTGTGCCCAGCCCTCCCAGGTCTTAGCAGAGTAGGCTGTGCAGCATGGAGAAGGGGGCGGATTAGCTCTAAGTGGTGGGAGGTCTTGGGGAAGGCTAAAGCCAGGCTGGGACTCTTACCTTAGCGGATGGTTAGGAAGCTGGAGAACAGGGCTGTCTGCACTGAGCGGTGGATGGTGGCAGTTCTTTTTTTAAGCTGTTGTGCTTTGGGGGTCCAGACACGGACACAGACTTTTTCTTGCCAGAACAACCTGGATCTTGACTGGCTCCTCCTTACCCAGCAACTTTGCTCCAGGCAAGGCAGTCCCCGACACAGGGGCGCACATCCAGCAGGTTCTAGGACCAGCTGCCCCAGGGTGGGGGAGGCAGGGGTCACTGCACAGCCTGGGAACCCAGCCCGCGTCACGAGGCCATAGCGTGACCCATCATTCCTTTCCTAACCTCTACTCTCCTCTAAGTCCCCGCACTGCACAAGACCCCGCCTGTGTCCCCGACAACTCCTCTACCTGTCCACTCCTAGGCACCAACGCTGCGCTCGGCACTTGCAGATGTTCCCAGCGCTCCGCCTACCCCAAGAGCCCAAGTGCCTCCTTCAGGTCCACCACCGCCCCTCTCTCCGCAACTCTGAAGTCCTTCTACCTTGGCCCGGAACTCCAGCACCAGAGAACCTCTATGCCTGTCCCACACGCCCCCGCTTCCCGCGCCCCCCGTGGGTTCCCAGGCTGTACGCTGACTCTTCTCCTTGAGTCGCGCTTCCTGGCTCCCCATCTGCTAGCGTGGTAACATCAGGGGACCTGACTCTTAGCTTAGGTCCCCTTGGCGGCTCATCTTAACGTGTAGCAGAGCATTCAGTGGTCCCATCTCGGCCCGGTGCAATGATCCGCTACACGAACCCTCAGCTCTTCTGGGTCCTAAGGGGCCCACGTGCCTGAGCGTCTTCTTTTGCAGTCTTTCCCCAACCGGGTCTCTCCAGAACTCCACATCCCTCATCAGCACAGCTCAGTTTAAGCTCCTTCAGAGAGGTCGATCTTCAGCAAGGTCAGGTGGCGGCCACCAGGGGACAGCCTCGGACTTGAGAGGCAACAGTAGCAAAGGCTTGGCTGCTCATCCAGTAGTTGGAAGTTGTTTTATTGTAATTTTTTCAAGGCAGGGTGGGATGCTGTGAGCTGTGATTGGTGCCTGAGTGTGTTGTTTACTTACCCACGACACACACGTTTGGGGGCACTGAGGGAGAGCCTCCTGCTGTTTGCTGTTTCCTGCCTCTAGCCTGGGTGTGGGAAGATGTTCCCTGAATGTGCTGCAGATACTGATCATCACAGTTCCTGAAATGGGAGCGCTAGTGAGCTTTATGATTTCAAATAAGGAAAAATGCTGTCTAGAGCAAACAGGTAAGAAAACTGCAAGAGACATTTGAAGTGTTTCTCTTGTAATAAAATGGAAACATCTACGGTTTGCTGCAAAATGTTTACAATTTTTAGATCATAGTTTAAGATTTAAGTTTGCTGGAAGAGTCCAGTGACTACTTCACTATTACAACTGCACCAAATACATGGTCGCAATGACTGCTCTCTTTTTTCTTTTTCATTTTTGGTTTTTCGAGGTGGGGTTTCTCCGTAGCTTTGGACTCTGTCCTGGAACTAGCGCTTGTAGACCAGGCTGGCCTCAAACTCACAGAGATCTGCCTGTCTCTGCCTCCAGAGTGCTGGGTTCTTTTAAATAATCACTCTTGGCGCCCGAGCAATGGCTCAGTGACTTAGAGCACTGACTGCAGTTCGAGAACACCCAGGTTTGAGTCCCAGAACCCACAGTTGTTCACAACTGTCTCTTTCCAGTTCCTGGGAATCTGATGCCCTCTCTAGAGTTCCAGGGTGCCAGGCACATTAGTGATTCACAGACATATATGTAAGAAAAACACCTCAAAATAAAAAACCTCAAAAATATATGAACAATTGCTCTTACAAAGGTTGGGAGATGGATGTATTATTGAGGACATATTAATGATGCTCTGCATCTTTCACAGGCAGCAGAAAGACAACAGTGTGAACTAACGCTCTGAAGATGTCCATACGAATCTGCTCTCCTGGTTTGCTTTCTCTTGCTGTGCTAAGCACTGGGACAAGAAGCTTGGGGGAGGAAAGAGTTTATGTCATCTTACAGCTTATAGTCCATCATGTCAGCGCAGGAGCTCCAGGCCAGAGACTGGAGGCAGAGGCCACAGCGGAGTGCTGCTTACTGGCTGATTGTCCACGTCTAGCTCAGCTTGTTTCCTTAGTACTGCCTGCCCAAGGAGGCATGGCCCACTGTGAGTGGGGCCCTCTGGGTGGGGCCCTTCCACCTACCCTCCCATCTCAGTCATTGATCACGAAAAAAGCCCTATAAATTTGCCCACAGGCCAATCTCTTGGAGACATTCTCTCTATGGAGATCCTCTCTTCCCAGCAACTCTAACTTGTGTCAATTTGACACAAACTAAACTAGACACCTGGAAAGGTTGTAGTTAACACAATCCTGTTAACAAATTTACTAATTATTAATGTATATCAGAACAAGCATGGTCCTGGAAACAAAAGTTATTCTTTTGTTGTCACAGAAAGAAATGATTTCATCCAGATGGCAAAAGCCCCGAGATCCAGTGCTCTAAGGATCCCGAGAAGCAGGTGGGTGTGCAAATGTGAGCGGGCCCATGCTGGGATGGAATACTTCACTGGGAAAAGGGATTCTGAGCAACCCAGTCCATGTATACTAAATGATGTGAATGCATGAGCATGGTGTGTCTATATTGTGAGGCCGTCGTTTATATTGGGAAGCAGAGAGGTTTCTAAAGGAAGAGAGAAGCACATGTGACTGGGAAGGACTGGCATGGCAGGAGAAGGCCCTGCAGAGCTTCTGTACAGGGACAGCTGCACCTGGGAAAGCTGAGGAAAACCCATTTAAAGTGTCTGGGGTACAGCAGACGGGAAAATAGTTATTCATGAAAATATTCTAAGTCTCAGTATGAGCAGCAAGTCTGTAATGCTTGAACCGAGACCCACTGATTCCTCCAACTCCCAGCTCTCAGTGTGATAGAAGCTGTGCTGAGTGGGTGTGGCCAAGACCGTGCCTATCTCCCCATTCCTTCCCAACCCAGAACTGGTTGTGACCATAAAAGAGGTAGAACCGGACACATGGTGATTAGGTAAGAGCCAAGGAGACCTTAGCAAAGCACAGTTCTCTGAGGAGCAGACATTAAGGGAGAAGGTGGGCATGCCCAGGCTGCACTGTAAGAGGTGTGCACACCGGGGACTACACAGAAGAGGAAATAGACTTCCTCCCTATGACCAGCAAACCACCTAACAAATAGGCCCCAAAACAAATGCACGGTGTAGGGATGTAGCTGAGTTGGTGTAGTGCTTGCTTGGCATGCCTGAGGCACAGAGTTCCATCCTCAGTTCCACATGAAGCCAGACATGCTGGTACATACCTGTACCCAAGACTTGAGTGGTGGAAGCAGGAGAATCAGAGCCTAAAGACCACCTTCAGCTACATACCATGTGTGAGGCTAGCCTGGAATACGCGAGATCCTATATCAAAAACACAAACACACATGTGTAAACACTAT